>CM073773.1:53613909-53686409 GCA_037158775.1 Hetaerina titia
GAGAAGATTTTCTCAAAAAAAGGTAGCAAAATTTCTAGCGATAAAGCAAATTTCCTAATCAATTACTCTATGCTTTTTTCGTTTTTTTTTTGGGAAAGAAAATACACACTGCTTTTTTCTCGCAGTATAAGTAAAGGTAAAAGAGAGGGAACGGGAGTCACGCATCGTAAGAGAGATTAATCAATCGCTCAAAACGTATACTATATATAGAATTCTTTTCCGAGGAGCGATTGTTTAATCTCCACTTAAGAGATATGCATGGATACTTTTGTTTTCTTACTCATTTGTATCATATCAGATTCTGAGATTTTTTAACGAAATTTAATGCGAATCGATTTGAACTAATAATGCTCTTAATATGCTTTCGTTACTGCAAGTTGACATCTTGAACGAGTATATATATTTCAAGCGATAATTGTAAGATTTTTTAAATGACTCTATGAATTACTTTCAATTAATTTCAACACATTTTCTATTCAGACATAATTTACTGAAATTAAAAAATCTTGTCTTTATTATTGAATATGCAGTTGGATAGTGAAATTTCAATACACGATTTGTTTTAATTTCATGAGAGTAATTCATACGGTTTCATCGTTCATTACGGTGCACCTAAAAGGGTAATACATTTTTCACGCCATATTTTCTCCACAATAAATTAATACCTCCAGCAAGGTTTCTTTTATCTACCATTTCAATGAGCGTTAATGGGGTAAGAAAACTTTCATTGAAATCTGTTTTGGGCTTAATTAAGATTCATTATGTGGGTTTAACTAGAATATGTACACTGAACTATATTTTAGATTACACAATGAAGAACTGGTAACATCCTCACGTTGTACACAATCACAACACATTGAAACGTTTGTTAATCATAATATTAAATTTGGATCTAATTTTAAGGCGTCCAATACTGCATGTTTAAATAGAAACACTCATTAAATATAAATTTACACGTTTATTTACTTATTCTAACGGGAACTTTGATGTTTGGGAATATCTGCATATTTATGCACATATATCTTATGTCCTAACACCCGCCAACCGCACTTGCAGCGGCATATAACATATTATCAAGATATAGATTGGTAAATTCTGAAGTAATCTACAAATATTGTTTCATTTGTTTTCATAGTAAACAAACTGAGAAAGTTAGACACTGATCTATTTACTTCTGTTAGACGACAGAGGCGACGACGATTTTATATCTGATAGGGCTAATATGTGAGTGCATTTCTAATACAATGTCCAAATCGCTACTTTTAAAGCTTATAGGGGGAGGAAAATTACGATGGTTCGAGCAATTTAACTCACTATGAACCAGATTTACTATGAATTTTAAAATCTGAATATTTGTTAATTACGCCTTCGAAAATTATGAGCCAAGAAAGGACTCAGTTTACTTTAACTTTGTCGAGTATTTGCTCCTCGAGGGTGATTGCATTTCGTTCTTTACTTTCCGGTCCAAAAATTGTCACTTAACGCTTTTGCTCCCTCGCGATGGAAACACTAATGAATCGCACCCTTTGTCTCCCTTTGACACAAATCAATGCGCAACCTCCATTCCTCTCTCGCTTCACGCGTACTACGTACATAGTGATAGTCATTTTTTTCCCCATTGGTTTTCCAAATATTCCTTTATGATTTTCAATTCCCCTCGACCCCCTCCTCTCCCACTCACACCCGGCCCGGATGGGTGTCATCTCGTTCGCATCCGTCCCCCGGCTATCCCTACCCAGGCAAAAGGACTCGTGTCCGCGATTTCCCTTCCTCTCTCTTCCCCCTCTTTTCCCTCATATCTCTCTCCTCTCCCCTTCCAACAGTCACTTCTCATACTTTTTCATTTGTTCGCACTCTTCGTCCCTCCCCTACACCTCATCATCTCCCGGTGATTGGATCCGTCCCGGATATTCGAAATGCCCCCATCCGTTCCTTTTCCCTTCCGCCAAAATAACTTCACCATCGAGCCTGGGTTTTAGGGGTGAAGAGCGGGTAAAGCATTTTTGTACTCAAGTTGTATTAAGGGCTCGTAAATGTATTCCGCCTTCTAACTATTTACCCAGAAAAGGACATACCGATAGGATATTAATAGTAGATGCGAATTATGCATAATCTCATCTCCGTCATCGCGAATATTCCCAAACCTTGGTGTGGGTACTGTAAAAATAATCCTGAAGAAATCCCATTACTCAAAACACAGTGATCAAATCATAATCCATGCCTAGTACTGTTCAATTCTCGAATGTGGCCATTAATACGCAGCGCAGGAACATTGAAAAAAATTCCGAATTCAATGTCTTTGGGATTTTAACGGGCGACGAAATTTTCCACATCTAATCAACACGAAAAAAGTGATTCAACGCAGTGTTTGTCTAGACGACATCACATTGAGTCCCTGGATGAATAAATTGTGTATGGCAGTGGGTGCGTGGCAATATCGTAAATCTTCCTCCAAGGAAATATAGACCTTTTTCGAAATTCTAGCCGCGAGCTCATCGCTTCGATTACGTAGAAGTGAGGGTGAAATAGCGGAGGAGGGGAAGAGGGGGGAAGGAGTGGAGAACGTGCTATTTCCCAGGAGAAAATCGAAGAGGGCGGTTTTGGGGAGGGGTCGTTAATTCACTCGTCAAGGGAGTCGTTCAGAGTTTTAGAAAATAAATATTTTACCATAAACGACAAATAACATCGCGTCAGGGATGATGTTATTTTTAAATCGCGTGTTTTTATTCAGCAGGCCGGGGAAAACAGTCAAAAATGAATCCCTCCGTTCCTTCAAATATGTGTGTGTTTGTGCGTTTGTACCTTTTTTATCATTCCCTCGTCAATATTTTTTATCCAATTCGTTGACTGATATTAGCTTCGTCGGGCATGGCGGACATCGTTCGCTAATCTAGAATTCGCTAGGAAGATACCGCATTCGCTGATACGAAAAGAGTTGCGGAAAATGTTTGAAATAAATGTTTCTATTGTTCAAAAATGAACTCACTCCCCAAAATTTACGAAGAAACTACTCTTCGTCGAAAATTTGAACTACGCCACTTCTGAATTTTGACTGCAGCTCCTTCGCTTACATTTAGGGGAACACTGTATATTAACAAAATATAATGTATGGTAGTACAGTTATTTATTATGTTCGACTTCCATCACACCACGCCTGAAGCTACTCAATTTTCTGCATATTTTGTTTTACGATCCCAAAATGAGCAGTATGTTTTTCTCTACGTATATTGCTTTTAGATCTTAGCATATTCTCTTTTTTTAATGGTATTTAAGACGACCACATTAAAAATTTTAAAAATATAATTCCACGAAGTTTCCTGAACCGATCATGGAAAAACGAATAGTCCCCACACCGCCCGTTTCTCAAGTGTCTGACCAACGATATCTTTTAAGCCGTAAATATAATCACTTGAACATTTAATACCAAGCTGGGGTAAAGGGCTTCTGTTATCTTTTTCCGGAATATTTACTTTAATAGTAGTACTCGAAACCATGGAAGTCGGAAGAAGAACGGGTGGTGGTCACCTAAAACGTTGCTATCTTTTTACGACGCCGATCAACTGCACATTAACGGTGTACTTAACCATATTTCTATGGTCTTTCACTGTAGCAAAGGCTTTAAGAAAAACTCTATAGCCTTGTCATTTGGTCATCAAGTTTATGCCTGCAACAAAATTGCCCACCAATCTGCCGTACGTATATTTGAAAAAAATACACTTGAAAGCAACCTTAAACACGACTCGAATAGGTTGCTCTAAAACATATTCATTCTGATTATAATTTCAATTTTGAAAGAATCGTTTTTGGCTTTTTTGTATATGTCATTTGAATTCACAACCGTCTGGATTCGTTTGGCTTTCAATTTTATTTCAGGCAAAGTGAAATGAATTCTTTTCCATGAAAATTAGTGGTAAAAACATTGAATAGTTTGTGGATAAAAATTTTGTGATCAAATGTAATTTTTGAAAGGAACTTCACCTTACTCCCGCTAACGAAAACGCAATAAAGAGAAATAACCACGCTGCAGTATGATTTTTTCAGTTAACTTGGCACAATACCCTTGGTTATGCAATTTACGAGTACCTAGCCTTAATACTACCAATGTGGAAACTTGCAAGTTTAAATACATTAATATACCTACAGTATTTTATTTTTTTAATACGCAAGACTGTATTTTCATTGAAATCATTCTATTGTTAATATCAATGACGGTGTGCATATCATTTACTCTCTTCTTTCGAAATAGCTTAGCTGAATTACTTCTACCTGAAAATGATACACCGGAAAAATAATTACAAAAAGGATGCAACAGAGTTTACCTTATATAATTAAAAAAAAACTTCTTCTCCACCTTATTCCCTTGAAAAAGAAGTAAATGAGAATTATAAGCTGCTCCTATGCTGTACTGTGAGAAGATTTTTGAGTTACCGCTGAATTACGGCCCTGCCTCATACGAGTACAGCTCTTTATTCGTAAGTAATTAAGAGTTGAAGAAAGCTATTGTAGCTATGGAATAACATGAGGGTAAGATATAAGGAAAAGAATCGAAAATTTTACTCGATAATATAGTCTATATGGACCGTTGTGGGACGCAAATCGAATTAGTAAAATAGCTATAATTCAACTGAAATAATTCATAAAACTCGTAGCGACGCGGACTGACTATTTACAATATAATATTATGAAGTCTGTCGATGAAGTGAACTGTATTTCATTTGGTCTCGGATATTCCGAATGCGGACAAAAAAAATCCCGCTTTTGAAAATATGCGTATTTGTATTTTATTTACTGGCTAGTGGGAATCGGAAAAAAGTAGAACGTTGCCGCCCGGAGAGCAAATGAAGCAACCTCGCAGATCAAACATTGACTCTTGCCTCGTGCGCGCCGAAACTCTCGTTTTCCCTCGCGGTTATTTTTTACTCGTACCTCCTCAAAATTTTCATTGATTCTATCCGTCTGATATGGGCCCCGTTTTGATGGTAACAATAAAAACCAGATGTTGTGAAACGAAGGCCCTCTAAGGGTCTCATACGAAAACATAAACTTCACGCCTCGAATACTTGATGAGCACCATAAATAATTCATGTATCGTTCGCTCCAGCTTTGTCCCGATATCTGAGGAACGGAACGATTCCCAAGCATAATTTTCTTAATCGCTGTTTCATGAAAGATTGAGCCGGAATCAAACCAAGCCACCGACATGTTGGTCGGTCGCCTGGACGATGAATATTAGTTTATTTCAGGTAAATATTATGGAATCCCTAGGGATTTGAACGAATAAAAATAATATTTATCTAATAATTAATATTTAAGAGAGTATATTTCCTTTCATATGCATGTATTATGCTAAGGAAAATATTGTCAATATGGTTTTATTTTTAGATATTAAGGTTTTCACCTTAGTTATTAAATGGAACGCTTGTAAATGAAAGATTTCTCAGTCAAAAATATCATTGAAGATATTTTCATTAAGCCTATTTTACTTGTTCAAACTTATCACTCACAATAATGCGTGTCCTTAAATTCTAAAGTGCGATAAAACTTTTTTCTAAAGTGCGGTAAAGTTTTTCTTGGAAGGCTCTCTTTAATATTACATTCATTCCTTGAAAAGCTTAAGATTTTGCTAGTGTATATATATATATATTATTATTATTATTATTAGGTAATCTACCGGTTAAGGTAGGTTTTTGGATAGACACAACTATCAAATAAATAAATAAATATATATATATATATATATATATATATATATATATATATCTGTGTGTGTGCACACACATATATATACATGCATAAAAATATATAATATATATATATATATATTTATACATACATATATGATATATATATTTTCAATATACTTTGAGAACAAAATACAAATTACCTTTTCTGCATTTTACTAGTTTTTTAAATATCTCAGAATAAACTTCTAGGTTTCAAGCATGACTTTGTGGAAATTATCCATTACGGAAACAAAAAAAGCTACGTTAAAATTATTTGAAATTAACATAGCCATTTTTTCTTCCGTTTATAAATATTATTGTAACGAACGTAGTTTTACTTTTACATTGTCAACAAATTAAATGTAGATAAGCTTTACAAACGAGCAGCACGTTGAGAAGACTCTCTAGGCTAGAGGATAATGATGCTCGGTTTTTGTATGCAAAATGAGTGACTACCACAAGCGTGAAATAAATCCGTCCCACTCGTAAAAGTGTTTGATTCTCCGCTCCCAGGAATGGCATGACTACATACGATGCCGCTTTTTTGAGAATATTTTCTCTCCTACTAGTTTCCGACCCAGTTCGCAGGAGGATTCTTCTTCCAAAGGCTCTGCCATTACCCTTGATATCATTTCGGTGTAAAATTCTGAAACGTCCATACTCCATTTCATAAACTCATTTTCCGGACGAATTGGGGGAGGTTTGACCCCACCAAAAGTGTTTCCCTCTCTGCAAATTGATCTTTCGTCCACCCATTCGCAATGATCACTCTTTCTCTTCATTTCACTACTTTCTCGCCCGACTGCTCCCGTCCACTAACGCTATACTCTCCATCCTTTTGCCACCCTCAATCCCGCTTCCCCCCTCCAATCAGCAACTTCTGGCAGCGTTCGGAATTTCAACCATTTTTCCCAAAAATTCCTTTTCCTCTGAAGTGTTTTTGTCTCAGGATGATCGTTATGGACAGGTGATGGCATCACCCCTCCTTGTCCCAGTCATATGAATTAGACGTATCTTGGTTTTTTAGGGCCCCTGACGGTCTAAACGATATCGCGCGGTAAATTATACTCTGGCTTTGATTTTCAATTCCCACGCAGGAAGTAAGAACTCTGCAGCATCCATCATCACCAGTTTGGAATTTGAACTTTGAAAAAGAGTTTGTACAACTGACTTATGACTCAACAGGAAAACTAATACTGAAGTTACCTTTGTAACGTTACGGGTATGTTTTTGATAAGCTATCGTGTTGTATTCTGCGTCAAATTACATATCAATTACTCTTATGTAGAATAGGGATTAGAAATAAAATATTAATCAATTTAAGTGATTAGGCATCACATCTTTTCATGTAGAATTCAAAGATAAATTCTAAGTTAAATAAGAAAGATAAATTTTCATTGTTTGCCTTCTCGTCTATGAAGACCTTTCATAAAATAGATGATTGAAATATTTTTCTCTAAAAAATTTGATAGTGTGTTGTTTTTAATTAACTTAATGTGCAATATGTATATGGAACGAGTTTCATTGATTTGAATTCAGAATTGCGTCAGCGGCAGCCGTTTCAAGTTGAAAAATATTGAGTTCCGCTGTGTCAACGGTAGTAGGCGACGCTGCATTTAAATAATATTTTTTAATCGAAAAATCGTCATCCAAGCTCTACGCAACGGTACAGAAGGTTTACGAGTTTGCTCTCTTTTATTATAGCACTTCTAGAAGATAATTTACAATGTTGAAAGACTTGATAAAATAAATTTTAAAGGCTGGTGGACCCGTCAATACACTAACGAAATTAAACATTGACACAGCTTTTGTCGTTGTGAGGGAAGACAGTCGAATAATGTTATTAGCACTAAAATGTTTTTTTTTTAATTTCATTGGTTGCCACTGCAAGTTGTTAAGAATAAAATTACACCATAGAAGTGTTTGCGCACTATTGATTTCTCAAACGTACCGCCAAAATCCCGATTATCTCGCAAAAATCAATATGAAGTGCGTTCTTCATCACCCTTTTAGTTCAAAACCTGTTCCATGTAAATTTTAATGAATGGCAATGTGAAAAATCACTTTCGTTAAAGAAGTATTCGTCATCAGAAGCATTAGTAGGGGAACTATAGCTTGCAACGGCTGCTAAAAACGTAATTCTAGAGTCAAAGCAATCAATTTTCATCGTTTATATAATTACGCATTAAGCTTACAATGTGAAATAAAATTGAATCTGTCCACAATGATCTTTTTGAATATAAATGATATTATAACTTGAAAAAAACTGTTCTCTTATTATAAAAAAGACGGTACAGAAATGCGTACTGGACGAACGTTTTACTAACTGTTTTGGTTCCTTTTATCATGAAGTTATTGATGAATAATTTTATGTAAAGACCTACTGAAAATAACAAATATATTGAATGACACTGCGTTATGCATACCTATTATGGTACTTCTATCACACGTGCTCTTGGCAATTATACTAAAAAAAGTGGATCAGTCATCTCAGGCAATAAATATGCCTTACGCGCTTAGCGTAATAATTAATGTCTCCAATCTGGCGCATTTAGCTGGTAGCCATTGAATTCACAAATGGCATGTGTTTAATACCCTCTTAGAGCAGAGATTTGTGTTTTACTTTGTCCTTTTCCAATTAAGGGGCCTGCTTAATGACCTCCGCCGTAGATTAACGTGAAGCCCTAACACTACCCACCATCACGGCAGTGCTCAAATCCTCCATCCACGGGAATGGTCTCCAGCGCATAAATAAGAGTCGATGGGATGGAGACGCGTAATGGAGCCGATATGTCCGCGGTCTATGTCAAGGCGCGAGTAAAAAAATTGAACCATATTCACGTTCGAGGAGCACCAGATTTGCGGAGAACGCGTCCGGATGGGATTCGTTAGGAATCAGCAACACTCATAAAGCGAAGCGCATGTTTTGCAATTCGGAAGTCGGGCGCTCTGCTTCGGTGACACGAATGAGGGAGCGAATTTGTTGCCCGATTGATTATCTCTGCCATCGTAGCCGTGGCATTCTGAGTGGACAAATGGAGCACTTGCACCGATGACCCAACTGATACGAATCTCTTTCGCTGCCCACTGCTGGTCACTCCCTTGCGCTTCCAGTCTTGGACAACCATCCCCGGCCCCCCCCTCTCTCCCTCTGTCTTTCCTTATAATCATAGTGCGCCAATGTCGCACGTTATATTAATTGAGAACGTGGAGACCATCCATTTTTTTATGGAGTCGTCTATACATATTTTTATAACCGCTTTGTGAGATTACGATGCGTATATTAAGAGCAGCAAGTTCATTTAAATATCACATATACCAATCCTCTTGCTCCATTTATAATACGTTTTGGCAATCTCTAACTCGTTGCCAAGCCCTTCATATTCGGTATGATAAATCAATGAATGAGGCCGTCGGAGTGTTTCTCAAAGCTAATATTCAATTAAGTCCCTCTAGTGCTCTCGTTCAGAGCAGTCTAAATAGTTTCTGTTTGTATAAGCATAACATATCTTATTTTTACAATTGATGTGATTTCTACATATTTATGATTATATTGCATGTATTATTTTTTAGGGAAACTACATATGACCTTATCCATAGGCTAGAGAACCAACCTTTCAGCTTAAGCTATTCAGTTCTACCGCCGCTGTGGTCTGTGCAAAACTAATATTACATGGCACGTACTAGTGCCTATGGTACACACAAATTCAAAAAGCAGACTTGGTGCTCATATTGCATAATTTATGTTAACCCAAACAGCGCAAAAGTGGAATTTAATTTCGTGGTTTGGTCTATGATAATTATTGCTTTTAATTTGTGATTGTGACATGGGCTGTATTATGTATTCACTTATCTGATCAAATACTCATTCATCTGAGGTTAAACTTAAACCTGCTCAAAGATTTAGCAATGAAGCCAAGGGTGAAAACATATTTATGAAATATGAGTGGTTTTTTCACGACGTGTTTTCTTGAAAGGCCTTTTACCTTAGGAATTCCATTATTTGTGAATGTCGCCTGTGTAAAGTTCATCCTTGAGAAAATGTGTTCTTCCTGCAGTTCTCACAATATACTTCCGTTTACGTCGTCCAAAATAATTCCCGTCAATCTTGATCCCTTGTCTCAATACTCAAGGAAGATATCTAGCAACTACTTCTCATTCTTTCGCGTCAATCCTCAACACCACTCCCTCAACTGGGCGGGCGAGGAAAGGCAGGGGACGGTGTAAAAACAGGGAGATGGGGTGGGGATGAATAAAAGTTGGAAAATAAAAGGATAACCGGAAATCCTCCTCTCCGCCCACTGCCCAATTTCAACCCCCGCGGAGCGCTTCCACACCCTTCCACTCTCCTCCACGCTCCGCTCGAAACCGATCTCAACACCTTTCCCTCCCTCACGTTTGGATAACGCCGGATGACCGCTTCCCCACTCTCCACCCATCCAAACTGCACAGCACGCTTAATTATCCCGACCTCGATAAATAACCACTCCAATCACTTTCCCTCTCTCCCGTCCACCAACAGCCCTTTCCCCTCTCATCCACACTCCCACACCCGCCCCATTGTCACTCCTCGCCCCACTCCCTCCCTTCCTCCCACCTCCGCGGTCCACACATCTAGTGTCGCCCACGCCGTGAATCTCGTCCCCAACCAGTCAGTCCCCTCGACCGTAACGGATTTCGGCTCTCTCGCCCCGCCGGCATCCCTCCCTTCTCCTCACTTGCAAACCCGTCCCAATCCCGCAGAGAGAGCACCACACCCCCACCCCCTCCCCTCTACTATCCCATCCCTTCACCCCCTCACCTCCAATCATCGCGTGGAACGCGACGCTCGGCAATTACCGCTCATTTCCACAGCGGGGATGGATGGAGGGGGTTTGGATGGGGTCTGTTGATGGAGTTGAGAGATGGGACCGGGGCTGGCGGGCCGGAACCTTTGAATTTTCCCCGGGATCGTTTGCTTTTGGGAGGTTCCGGGTGGTGTGTGGGTAGATGAGGGAAATAAGCGGCGAATTCGGTTGGAGAGGGAGGTCAGGAAGGCGGATGGATAGAGACGGGAGGCCCGTCGTCGATGAGCCATTCATTGTCATTGTCCGAATGCACCCCTATGTCTATCTCTCTCACGTTAGCGCACCCACTCTCTCGTCACCGTCATTCACGCTCTTTCCCGTGTACAGTCGGCTATTAAGCCCTTCCGTCGGCCGGCAGTGGGAGAAAGTTTTACTGCCGAGACACGTCCGAATTTTTCTTGGGATCCTTTCGGAGGAGGATAGTCCCGTTCTGAGCTGAATCGAGACCAGCGGGTGCATTATCCAAATCGTCCTGAAGCGGAACGGCGCGGCCTGGTCGAACGTGGGGAGAGACCTCTTGATCTACTCGCGCGTACCCATCCATCTCTCCCACCCTCCCTTCTTTCTCCCTACATCTCCGTTCTCCATTCCTTCCCGCATCGATTGTGGTGCTTTCTTCTTGATTTCATCGTTCACGATAGCGTTCAACAGCTCAAGAGTGCCTGTGCAATTTCATCGATGGCTTCCCGAATGGGATCATATCTCAGAATTATGGGGCGAAGGGCGATGTTTCACAATTTGAATCATATGTATGGAAAAGCAGACGTTAGTTTGAGACCTGAGGAATAAAAAACGAAGGAGGGTAAATCTTGAATCTACGAAATTAAGAACCAATCTTAAACCTGATGCAAGCTTGAGGTCTAACATCGCACTGTCAAGTACAGCCAATCAGTTAATATTTATCCTCATTTCCGTTGACAAATCCAAAAAGGAACACTCGGGTTATTTCTTCGTTTGAACCTACCGAAATGGATTCCTAATATTCGTTGAAATCTTCTACCGTTTAAGTTTTTGTTTCTAATAATACTGCTTACATCATTTAGGAGAGTACTTTTGTTAGTCGTGGCCTTAGAATGCACGCTACGATTGCAAGTGATCGGAGGACTGAAATACTCTCGACCGTCATTTTGCGACTTAAAGACTGACTTACAAGATGGACATGGACTATCTTTGATGTTACATTGAATTCTTGGGACGCAATGTGCACGGACAGTGAACCCATTCCAACGAATACGCTCGACTCCAAATTTAGGCTATGGTATTTAATAAACAATGTCCTTACATTCAAATTTCATTTATAATACGGATGTATTTTCACAGATTAGCTCAATATCGAACTTTATACACTTAGGAAGTTTTTACACCAAGCAGCGGAAATATTTAGCATTTTAACAAAACATTAAATCGTTAATAAACTTTCTAGATTCACATGAAGTCATATGAATAAAATACTTGAGGCATTTTTCATTTGAAATTATGATTCCCAAAGGCTTATGTCATGGCAAAGTCAAGAGATAACCCGTCTGACAGTATTTTGTTTGTACTTTTACAGATTGTCAAGAGATAGGAACGTCTCATACAATATTTAATCACAGCATTAAATCATTTACATTTTTAAAAACTAGGGTGCATCACAATCGGGAAAACTGGCAGAAAACTCACGTCGCTTACGTTAGCGACTTATATTAGCTTGAATAGTGGCTCTAGTGTAAGAGATGGACAGAAGTACGTTCGTATTATAATTAGATTAAATGCACCGAAGTGCACTTTTAAAATTCGGTCGTAATACACTCAGTATCGTTGCTAGAAGACTCAGGACAAAATCTCTCAAAGTCCAGAGATTACTCTTACGTAATTTTGCATAAGAACTTATGGGATGCTATTAGAACATATTTTTAAAAAACCATCACACTACCGTGAGTTGGCTCTTATATGTTAGATGAAACAAAACTAAGTTCTAGAACGGATGGATTTAAGATATGGGATCGATTTCTGTTAGGAAAATCATTAGACAACTCTACATACTTCACGAGGCCATTCCTGATAGCATAACTTGTAGCCATAACTGCAGGTAGTACTTGTGAATGAATCACTACTGCTTAAGTCTCCAATTTTAGTGTAAAAGTTAAAGCTTTACTTCAGAGAACATAGGTATAATATTGTTAACTTTATTACTTTGAATTTTCATGAAAAATCAAAAGTATGAGCATATCCTATTTCACAGGAATATGTTGCGACTTAGGACCCTAAATCGAATACGGACGAGTTTTGGGCTCCAATTAATCTATAAATGATTTTAGAGAAAGCAAGATTTAGGCGGCAAAAAAAGCATCAAAAGGATTATTATAATGTATTTATTATCACGTACACGAGATTCTTTTATATTTTTATATCGAAAAAGCGTATGGTTCAATATAGTTTTACTTTGCACTAATATTCAATATTGGTAGTCGAGAAAAAATGATTACTTAATGCGCAAATTAGTTACGTTAAGTGAACTGCAGACTTTATATGGACACGAACGGTGAAAGTAAAGCGTGGCAAAAAAATTTAAACTTTGAATTTTCGTGCGTGCAAATGCTCACCAAGATTTTGATAGGTTAAGCACACTTTTTCACCAATTTATTAATAATTGGACTAATATTATAGTGTTTATTCTCTGGTGATATATTTCTGAAACACTTTTAGGGGTAATTCTTAACACTCTTTCATTATCATTACTTTATATTGTCACTCGTCATGACAGATGACATAGTTGGATACATTTGGCCAGTCCTTAAGTTCTTGACATCTCTCTAATTAGTAAAAATATACTTATTCATTTGAACATTTGGTATCAAGTGTCATTTAACCGTCCAATAGGGTCTATGAGTATGTTTAAAACTACCTTTTAGTCCACATTTCATTTAAATATTACTTGGATATTCCATAAATCTGTTGAATTCGCTTCAGTGAATACCAATGTGGCAAAATACCTTAAGGTAATAGAACCAGGAGCCAAAAGTTTTGCCATAATTATGCGATAGCAGTCGTTCACGGCAATTCTCTGAGGAGACAACGGGTAAGGTTTAACTAGAGGGAATGAGGCTGTCCTATTTTCCGCGCATCCGTCGAGTTTCCCTTTAACCCTGGGTTTCAATTGCGACAAAGACAGTCAAATGTAAAGTGAAAGTCGCCGCACGCAGTAATTGTCCAGGTCCCATGTGCCAGTAATAAAACCGTACCTCGTGCACGGTGACAAGGTCTCATGTACCCGAGGCAGAATTCAACACTGGAGAAAAGATTTAACAAATTTCGTCGTTCTCCAAAGCGAACACCAGAGGTCCCAGACCCCTCTAGTGGCAGATCTCTGCTTGCTGAAATACTCACCCAAACGACATATATATATCTAATTGTAGTTCTGAAATGACGTTACTATAGCTGAGGAATCACTTTCAATCCAAATTATTTGTTGTATTATTCATAATAATAGAAGGGACTAGTTTTCCGCCATCCTTCATGCTTAAATTTGTAAAATTAGGTTTTGATTCAATTAAAACATGAACTAAAAATTATATGATATTCTAACATTTTCGTATTTGCCCTAAACTTCAACTTTAAATTTCCTAGGTTAGAAATGTCTCGTCTGTGCAAAATGAACAAAATAATTTTTATCTAGAAATAAATTCTTGACGCACGAATGTATACTTGAACATATTTTATGAAAAAAATAATAAAAAATTTAGCATAAATCGAGATAGTGAATGTGATTTTATAAATGAGACTCAAATAGCAAAATACTTTACAAAAATACCATGCTTTAGCACTCATCAGTATGAATTCTGAACTCATCTGATTATTCAAAAGATCAATAGCAGAACATTCTTAATGTTTACGTTCACAAATCGCAAATAGATTGGAAACTATTTGCTTAATTTTTTTATCACATTTTTGAAAAAATAGAGAATGTTTTTGTTAAACCCTAGAAAATTTTCTTTTTCAACGTTTTCGTACCATTTCGTGGGATATTTGAGATAAATTTTAGAAAAAGGTACCATTTCCTTTTAGCATATCGACCAAAAAATACTCTTTTACTCCTAAATTTTGAGCGAGAAAGAAATAAATAAATCCATAGCAAATGTTTCTCTCCCAACCATCCATCTTCGTGTTTGCCAACAGTGAATACTTTTCCAGTTTATAAATTCATTCACAGTGGAAACCGGTGTAAAAATTTGATATAGGCATTCACATGATTCTGATATAACTTTCAAACGACATGGGATTGAAGCTTAAAATTTTAAAAGTTAAAAAAATATAAGTGTACAACTCTATCGATTGCCCGCATATTAAAATTTGAAGTCAAAATGAACATGATTGTAAATATCCAGAAAGGCAATTGTGGATATTTCGGTCCAAAGTAAATACAAACGTTTCCTCGATATCTGGCAAAAACAGTGCGTATTCTAATAGGTATTATTCTCACTATTCGTGTGCTGATTTGCATAACATCATTTATTTGTATTATTGGTATTCTATCTTGGAAGGTAAGACGAAGATAATTTTAAAAATATATGAAATAATCATGGTCATATTCTGAATCTCGATTGTTTGTATCAAAGTTTATTTTGTTTAATCAACTAAAAGTAATTAAAAGAATTTCGCCGAAAAATATTGCATTACTTTCACATACAGTTGCTCAAAGGGAATCGGAAAAATAATATCATTAATTGAAAGACCGAACTTTGCTCGTTGAATGAGGATATAGTGCCAAATTTAGTCCCTATAATAATCTTGTCATTTTCTAACAGTAAAATTAGTGAAGCGAAATTTTCCGGATTGATAATATATGAGGGAGCAGAGAAAAAAATGAGAATCGCCATCGGAAGCAATGTGAGTAATCATTTTTATTTCGTTTGCGCGATTTTCAGAGTAATAGAAGCAAAATTTTATTTTCTTTCTTCGTAAAACGTTTCAGGTACAGTCAAAAGTATTAACAGAACAACTCTTATCATTATAATTATTTGAAATTGATGTAAATGTTATCATATCTTAAAAAGTATCAATTAATAAACAATGGCAGAACGTTTTGAAACTATTCGCGAATGTTTCACATTCTCCTGTGTTATCCAATTGTACAATCAGAGTTGAAACGTTTTTTCCAACGGAAAAGTGCTTTCCCGGGGAATGCCTGATATCCGAGAAATCCCACAGTAAATGTGAAGGTGCCCAGAGGTGTCACCCGGACCCGAATCGAATCCTCCGTCAACAGTCCCGTACTCAACCCGCTGTGTTATGGCCTTCATTTGAAATTCACATAAACCAAAAATTATTAGCAGTAAAACCATTCAATCGTAATTATTTCAGTATTTTGTGATATTTCTCCTGGTTGTAACCAACCGCACCTTCTGGTTCTTTTTTTCTCCCTCCGCGATAACACAAAACTATATTTTTCATCTCCTAACTCCTGCCAATGTTTGCTTACCCCCGCTCGCAGGGAAAAAGCACCTGACGTTCTCGCCGAAGAAGTAATTAAAGGAGACATGTTATTCCTTAAAGAGTGATGAACCTCGTCTACCTTCCTTCAGAATTCTTCAATGGAACATCGACAATTCTCTCATAGAACTCATGTTCCCTATCAGCATTCACACTGCCATAGCTTTAATTCAAAAGATTTGTTTAACACCTGATCATAAACCATTTATTCCGTGGTACAGGAAAAATCAACGCGAACGAACAGATCGATCTCATGCTCGTAAAATCTTTCTTTGTCTCCTTTTAACTTCTATTCCCTCGTCCGGCACTTAATAATTTGTCTGCATTTCCCTTCTAACCTTCATTGGGGACGTCGGTAGCTACCTCGTATTTCACCTAACATCATCCCTACGGACTAACCTGAATTACTTAAAAACTCTTTAGAGCTCAATCCATGGAAGTATTAGCTTCAAATCATTATTACTAAGAAATAACCCAAATATCCCGATTTTATTTATTCTTAGGGTCGCGGTGGTCCAGTGGCTAGAGCATTGGACTACTGACCGGAGGGTCCCGGGTTCGATTCCCGGGCAAGGCACTCTGGGCATCTGCAGCTCCACCCAAGCTAGTTTTCTCTGTCTCTTAGAACACAAATTGATTCATAATTTACATTGATATCCCCCCATCCAAGCGTACCCTAAATCCGTATCTTAAAATGTCTTAAATTATGAGCGGTATTTCGGGTACCAGATCTTCCTGAGAAACCCATAACCGGCACCGAAGGTCGGTTTGGTAGGTGATGGTAGAGTTCAACCCACCCCAAGCCCGACGGCGTGTGAAATTCACACATTAGGGTAGGCCAGTTCCTTTCCCTGTGTTGGTTATGGTTTCCCAGAAAGATCTGGTACCCGAAATATCGCTCATAATTTAAGATATTGTAAGATACTGATTTAGGGTACGCTTGGATGGAGGGATATCAATGTAAATTATGAATCTGTTTGTGTTCTCAG
This sequence comes from Hetaerina titia, assembly GCA_037158775.1. Taxonomy (NCBI): domain Eukaryota; kingdom Metazoa; phylum Arthropoda; class Insecta; order Odonata; family Calopterygidae; genus Hetaerina; species Hetaerina titia. Next base: position 53,630,941 of record CM073773.1, read on the forward strand.
AGACCAGTTAATTCTCCGATTTAATGCATTCACGTAGAGGGAATCATTTTCCTTATCCCTTGAACTACATTTCTTTAGAACTTTCTTGTTACTAGTTTTCAAATTCCTTTTAAAATACTTTCGTAAACTTTTCAAATCAAACTCAATCCTCTCACTGATTTTAGATAATCCACGCAATTACGGTAGTCAGTTGTACTTTCGAGATACTTCAACAGTTAACCTAGGTGATGCACGATATGTACCGTATCGTATATGTACGTAATAGATAACTTAAGATCAACAGGACCAGTAACACCCCAACAAATTTATGTTTCATATTTCCAAGCTCCATATTCTCTTTCCAGTTTTGGCGATTACAAGATCAAGGTATTAGTCACTGGGTAAAGTAAAGTAATTTGTTTTATTGATATAATCATCTCAGTGTTTGAGTTCACAATATTCAACGGGAAAATGTTGTGAATCGATTTTTCCTATTTTAGAAATGTGTTCCCATTTATCTCTTCTTTTATTAGTGATAACGTTAACTATTTATAATTCTGATCCAAACGAAGTATCTCTAGGGCATTAAATAAAATATCATCTAACATCTACCAAAGAACCATTTACCTAATTTTAGTTTAGGGTGATTTTTAATTAAACATCACATATTTAATTTTCAATTTATTAATTGAAAATTAAATATGTGCACCTGCACCTTATTCTATGAGTAATATTAAAAACTTATTCAATTCCTCCAGTTAATAACACATATAGTCACAATAGCTATGAAAAAATAAGTAATACAGCTATTATTTTAACGCTTTCGAGATTAAGCCGGAATGGTCTACTCTAAGACTACTCAAAATACTTTGTCATCTCCTCCAAACAACCTCTCTCTGTTTGCATTAATTCGTATAACTTATTTCTTTACTTCAAATTTGTTTACTCTTGCTATTTTGCGTTCTCATTCAAAGCAATATTCATCTACGATTTCAATAAATATCAGCCAAATACTAATTATTCCTTTATCTTAACATTTGCAGCGTACTTCTGCGTTTGGAACTTGAACTCAACATAAATCAGTAACAGCTCGCTTATTCAATTATCTTTCTCCTCGATATTCATTGTGTCTACATGAAATGGATTGAATTATGAGTCGTGATAAAATGAAAAACCGCAGTATTATTTGCAATATAATTGGTATTAATATATCACATAGGGTAATTTCATTCATCCAATAAATTAAAAATTATCTGATGAACGAAAATTGTCATTGATTAATAACTGACAAAATCTAGAGTGCATGCAGTTTTCGAATTTCCACATATCTAAAAAAAAATGGAAACCTATGGAGATGAAAGTGAATAGGAACTGATTCTCAAATATACATTCCATCGTATACATTGGAATGCAAAATAGGAGGATAAATGAATGTGTTATAGCAAGACCAAATGACACGACGTACCTTCAGGTAATTTAAAATTATTGTGGACAGTATCAGATACAACATTATTACAAAATTAAATAGGTAACAAAGTGGAACAGAAATACTATTCCATTCTTCAATTAAAGCACTAAAGGTTAATCAAGGTTTACCAGAACTGAGTTTTTTTATCCATTTTCGTCAAATGTTACATGAAATTAAAACAATTTTTGATGCATGAATGAAAATAAATATACAGCATCTTGCTAGAGATGGAGCAATAAATCCAAGTCAGATTCAATTGTTTGATGCCCACACGTATACCTTATAGGCATATAAGAGGAAGGAAACTATGCAAGAATTAATTTGTTGAACTACTAAGATAAAGAGAAAATAAAAGTCTTAAATTACTCTTGATCTTCGTGTATTGGAGAACTAACCTATATTTTTTACTGTGATACCCATCTCAGACACAAAACGCATATTATAATACATTTTATAAATAAAATCTCAATGTATATGCAAGTCTGTTTAAGTAAAGAGCATTGTTTCGTTTTGATACCCTTTTGGAGGAATAGCACGAGGTACAACCTGGCCACGAATCTTCCGTGCTTTATATTCATACGTCTTATCAATGCGTTCCTTTCCATCTATAGTGTATCCCGTCTCACCAGTTCAGCCCTTACGATTACTTTCTTTGTATATTCCGTTAGACCAAGAGCGGAGCCAAAAATTAAAACACCACTTTATTTGATGCCATAGTAAACTTTTACAGAGATACGGCATGACCCTCTCCCCGAACTTTTTCAATTTAGTGCTTGCAATTTTATCACTTGAAGAAAAATTGCATGCACTAAACCCACTTTGCTTTCTGAATGACAAAACTTCAACTATGAAGCCTAGGGTTAGTGCATGCATAAATGTCCGCAGGTCTCCCAACAGTTTTTTTTTCACTCTCCCCCCCTCCCTCCCTCCCATCCCGTCCCCTCCTCCGGTGTCCTCTCAAACCTCTCTCCGCCGCCCGAGCACACACCCCTGTCCGCCCGTCCTATCCCCCGCCCTTCTTGAATTTCCGGTTGGACGGTTTCGTTTTTACGGCCTCGGGGGAGGAGAGCGGAGGCGAGACAGACAGTCACACACATACACATACACAGACCTTTACAGCACTCGGAACGGGAGTGGAAGTACTCGTGACAAACCCCCTCGTCGTTTACCAGGCGGAATAAAACATAAAACAATAATAAATAAACAGATGGTTCTCCCTCTCCTTCTCTCTCTCCCTTTCTCTGTTCGTGGGAGCATTTAAAAATTCATATCGCCCGTCCTGTCAATGCCAATGAGCTCCAGGCGCCGGCGGTATATGCGTTGTTGCCTGGCTTAAGCAGGGAAGGGTTTCGGATTATCCCCGCGGAGCCGTTCTCTTCTTTCCTCTCTTTCACTCTCCGCCTGTTAGCCTGCTCTTGTTTCCTTTACCTCGGCCCGGTCCCCACAGAGTTGCATTTCCGTGCTAAGAGGGTTGCTTTTCACCTCCAAGGGGGAGAGGGCAATGGCATAATGCCATCGTCTAATAGCGGGGAGTCATCAGATGATACATATTCTGAATCCTAGCATTGTTAACCTATTGTTTCCCGTTTACTCGCGAATAGTTCGTTGATATAACTAGTTAATGCAATAATATTGGCATGCTTTTGTTAAGTGCAGTCATTACATTGGCCTTTGTCACAATTCTCTTCAAGTCTTATACCTTTTTTTCTCAAAAACCCGTTCTCTTTTATGAATAAATAAATAAATATATATATATATTTTTTACAGATTATTTCTTCGAAGTAACACGGAAGTGTTGAATAAAAAACTTAGACAGTAACCCACAGCACGAGAACACATAAAAAGAACACTCACAATAATATTTTGATAATTTCGACGGACTCGAACTTCGTCTTCTTCGGAAGATAAGATATGACTGATATATATATATAGATGACGCGGAAGTACTCAGGAGAGCAATATAACTTTTGGACGGCACAATAGAACACAGAATAAAACAGATAACACGTAAAAGGACACTCACACTGTAGATGATTTAAGCTTTCGGCTTAAAGCTTAAATCATCTACAGTGTGAGTGTTCTTTTACGTGTTATCTGTTTTATTCTGTGTTCTATTGTGCCGTCCAAAAGTTATATATATATATATATATATATATATATATATATATATATATATATATATATATATATATATATATATGATTTCTTCGAAGTAACACGGAAGTATTAAATAAAAAACTTAGACAGCAACACACAATATGAGAACACATAAAAGGAACACTCACAAGTTATTCTTGATAATTCCGTGTATATATATATATATATATATATATATATATATATAAATTTATATATATTTCATAGTTCGTATATATATATTTTTTATATTATTCATATATATATATATATATACATATATATACATATATGGGTCGCGGTGGTCTAGCGGGTAGAGCGGGACGGCTGACCGGAGGGTCCCGGGTTCGATTCCCGGGCAAGGCACTTTGGGCACCTGCAGCTCCACCCAAGCTAGTTGATTTTTCGGGTACCAGATCTTCCTGGGAAACCATAACCGGCACAGGGAAAGGAACTGGCCCCCCTACCCTGATGTGTGAATATCCACACGCCGTCGGGCTTGGTACACGGGTGAGCTCTACCATCACCTACTAAACCGACCTTCGGGTTGATTACTGTGTTTATGGTTTTTTATACATGTATGACCTTGGAGTTTTTTCTGTCATATGACTGTAAAATCGTGTCACTAAAGAAAAATATTCACCCCTTTAAATTGATATACGATACATGCCTGGAGTCAATTCTGACTCATAAGGGTAGAGAAGATGTTAAAACAGTATGAAAAATTAGAATTTTTATATTAAAATACAGAGGCAATAGTGTTTTCACAGACTTTTGTTGACACGTTTCGAGATTTTGTTAACGACGGTGCCACAGGCATCATCCGATTCTGTTGATAACCTGATGCCACAGCTCGGTGAAACGTTTGTATCTATTGTATCTATTGTATCTATGTCTTGTTTTGATTATTCAGACCTCTCCCGAAGTGAAACAGTTGGTTTTATTCAAAAATGCCATATGGATAGGAATTTTTACTATATATTGTGAGTGTAGGATTTACCCCGATGGGCTTCCATATTTCCATAAACTAGTCGAAAACGTGAAAATATGGTAGCAAATAGATTTACTTTCCCGGGAGATACAAATTAAAAAATTATTCATATAAATGTAATGCCACGAGCAGTTGACCACCATTTAGGGAATCTTGGACGTTTGCTGACAATTCAAATACTAATTCTATTGATAGTTTGAATCTAAATCTTTGAAATACTACACATTTAAGGCCAAAATCCCGTGAGTTTTCAAGCGTACACGTTATCCCTGAGTGTTTTTCACACTTTTCTCAAAGGGTATTATCATGTGTTGTCTGTAAGAAGAGTGTACTAACACTTGAAGCTGCCATTTGTACGTTAAAACCGGTAGGAGTATTAAAATGAAAAGTATGGAATATTAGTAAGTGATATGTCTACAACATGTCACAATTCCATATAGCAGATATTTCGATCATCTCTTTATGGTTACAATGAGTCAACTAAATTACCCGTATAATGAAAACATTTTACGTTATATGATTTTTATATACTATGTTTACGACTGTTTTTATAGGTCTAAAAAGTTTACTTTTAATTTCGTGAAACAGACTCCATATTGAACTATACATCATTGTTTATAGTCAACCATATTATATGAAAATCAGTGAGGATATTATGCGAAACAAAGACGACGAAAAACTAAGCGGCGAGCTCACATTTTCTTCTCACAGAACTGAAAATGGAGGCCAGGTGTTCCAACGGATCATAGAAAAAACCCACCGAAAAGGTCGCCGCATTGATCCATTATGACTTTTTTGTCTACGATGAGATTGATTAAACCTGGAGCCGACGAAGATGAAAAAAAAGGTTAAAAAGAGGGTATATTTGAATCATAGCCAAATATATTTTTCCCTTTAGTGTTGCGAACATTTCTCCGGTGTCGTTTAACGTCGGACGTCACCACTTTCGTGTCGGAGAGCCCGGGGTTAGACTTAACCACGGACACCTTGAATGGCCACGAGAGGCAAGTCACCGATTGTGTTCCAGGAAGTGGCAGCGTACGCAAGGGCACGCGGACATGTGAGCAGGTCTCGGGTTTAAACTATTGGTGGCCTCGCACGTTCATCCTAACCTACGGCACACACACGCGCGTAGAATGAATGGGCATACGCAGCTTTCGACCCCGCGACTAATCCGCCCAGGGCACCGGAAGTGAGGACACGAACGGAAAGGGTCCTGGAAGGAGGAGGCATACGAATACCTGTCAGCGAATGGTATGAGGGGAAGATGCGGAGGTGGTTATAGCGAGGGAGGGTGCTCTGGAGGTGCTGGAGGCTTCCCCTGCGGAGGAGACAAACGCAAGCACGCATTGACGACCGTGGAAGAGGCCCTTTATTTTATCCTTTTTTTATACATATTTATTCGATGGGAAAAAGGTGCAGGCAGCAGAGGAACACAAAAGGACCAAGGTGTGGGTGAGGGCATTTTGTGTCCCCTTCCCTTCAGTTTACAGTCGTCGCGGAGTTGGAAGGGAGAGGATGAGGAACCCATACGGGCCGTGCCCTTCACCCTCCCTTCTTTACCTTTATATCCACGCCATACCCCTTTCACGCAGTTCCTCCCACCTCGTGTGCATGTGTGTTTGTGGGTGAGTTGGGTAGGGGGGAACTGTGTCTGTCGTCGGATCCACCGCCGCGGTACGCCCGACGCTCAAAAGAGAGCCTCCGATGGCCAACGTGACAGGTTTACGAGGCAAAAGGGTCGCCTTTCTGTGAAGAAGGGGTCGAGGGCGGGACGGGTGAGGCAGCCGCGGGAAGTCCCTCCCGCCTCCGCCGCCACATTAACCCTCCCTACCTCAGCATTCTCCCCTCCCCCCCCCGTCAGACCTCCACCTCTCATCCCCAGACCCCCTGCTCGCCAACTCCCCCAAGTGGGTAAAAACTCCCAGTCGTTCTCCTCCTCTCCGCCCGCACACCTCAACTCACTCCTCGCCTCCCCCCACTGTGAGGCTCCGCTCAACCCCTCTATCGCAAACGACCCTTCATCCATTTACGACTCCTATTCCCTCCGCCGCAAGCTTTGTCACCTCTCAATATAGTTTGCCTTTCACGTGGGCCTCCACCCGCACGCCGCACCGCCCCTATTTCCCGTCTCTCCCGCTGGCCATTCTCTTCTCTCCCCCCAATTCTTCTTCCACCGCCCCACTCCCCCACACTTCTTCTTTCACGTCTCCTTTTTTCTTTATTTTTCTTTCTTCTCCACTTTTCTCTCTTTCTATCTTCCTCTCCCTCTGCCTTCCCCACGTCATTCCCCTCCCATCCCTTCATCCCCGCTCCCGCCCAGCGAAGGCCCACCCCACGGACCGACCCGCCTTACTACCTTTCTCTTCCTCCTTTCGCCTTCATGGGATCGTCCTCGTCTTTTTTTATAAGTGTCGTTATGTCTCTCCGCCAATCGTCTCCTTCCTCGTCCACCCCCCCTCCACCGTTTCCTCCTCCACACGCCGCCTCGGTACAAAACCAAAATAGTTTTGGGGTAAAAGTAGGAAGGAGGAGTGGGGAAGGAGAGTGGTGTCTTGGGGGAGGGTTAGGGGATTCCTCCCTCCTTTTATCTCCACCTTCCTTTCTCCGGCCGCCCACTTTGGTGTGTGGAGGTAGGAGGGGAAAAGGAGGGGTGGTCGTGGTGGGAGAGGAAAGAGGAGGCTGCGAGGGAGGAGGATGGATGGAGAATCGGATGCTCCGCCAAGCGCTGAATGAGAATTCGCCCGACGCCCTCCTGGCATACCGATGAGGGTTGAAAGCCTCGCACCCACTCCGGGCGGCATATGAATCGCTCCTAATCTGACCACCTTACGGATTTCCACAGAAATTTCTTCCGCTCCCAATGTTCCTTACGTAAATTTATGGGGCTTAAATAAATGTTATCCGCAAAAACCTACGAACTACCCGCAGAATAAATGCGATCGTCTGGCTCTTCTTCGTTTAAGCCCGTGAGCGGCGATGATGGGCTGGTTTCCTTTTAAATTGTCGAAGGGAACTGGGATACAATTAGACCCAATTATGAAAAATGACTGCCAGCGTTCCCAATGGCCGTCTTGGTGAAATTTATGCGCTGAAATCTATCAGTGCGTTGTTGTAACTCATTTTTATCTTCAATAAATGGACTGAGTTCAACTCTGTTTCATAACATGGTTCACAAATCAAGTATTATTTTAAACTTAAAATAACATACAAACAGGGTGAGGTGTATTGCGTTCATACATTTATCTTTATGGAATGGCAGACGTTGCGAAATACTTATTAGTATCATGCGCCACTTAAGTAGACGAAGTAAATATTGCTTGAGAGAAATGTATCCAATTGTATTTTGCGTTCAAAATCTTTATCAAATGAATCACAATGCAAGAAATTTTAAAATACAAGCCTTATGCTCATTTTGTATCATCTTCAATGATTTATCTAACATACTATATTTTTCACATTGCTGAGAGTTATTTTAGCTCATTAAAAAATGGCTACTAAACGGATATAATTCCTTGATAAATATAACACCACTTTTACGCTTGGGTGGTGGAAATTCAGGGACAAAATTCTCAACAGAAATTGATAGATGTTTTATTTTATTTTTGACATGAAATTTCGTTCTTTCTCTTCCAATCAATGTTCATTAGGACCCGAAGCATCTTTTAGGTCACGCACGTCTGCAGTAGCGCAGCACGCACCACGCTCAATCAGAGCGAGACTAATTCACTTTTATTTTATATCTGCGAGGTAGTTCCGCCATTTCTATGCAAGTTAAACTGGAATGATTAAAATTCGTGTGCCAGAAGTAATTGTCATTGAAAATATTTCTCGGTTCCCTCGAATTTTACATTATCAAAAGTCGAAAGGAGTGGTACCTGTCAGAACTATAGACTTAACAATTGATTTTGGAAATACCCTGAGAATTAAATTTACCTTGAAGCAGGTAGTTTCGACCATCAATATCTTTTTTTATTCGGGAATCATGAAATTATTATGTATTCAAAAACATTTTTGTGTTAGATTTTTACAATATTTTGTTCGAGCTTATGATTCCACAATCCCCTGTAGTTTGGGGTTTTAAGCACAAATAGACGGCTCACTTATTTTCTCAACAATGCAATAAATTTTATTTTACCCCATTCTATTTTTTAAAAAGTTGCTGCAAATAAACCTTAACTTACGAAGGGATCTTATCGGTTCGTCCTTCTGAGTATTCAATATCTCTTCGGGGTCTCGACTTCACATGGATTCAAGATCAAGGTTTGAGACTCCGGGTTAAAATCTTGACTCTATTTCATTGACACGCACAAACATTCTACCTGGGTAACTTGTGAAATTTTCCTCGCGTGTAAGGCATTTATTTTGAAACTTTTAGCCGTGAGGGTATCGAGTGAAATGAAAATATTTGCTGTCGCATTTAGCGTAGGTACTTTTTTTCCTGCTTCAGCTAGGAAATTTGGCACAAATGGACGTAACATTAATCGAAAGGTATCAAATTAAAAGGTTTCTTGGTAGGTATCGAAACCTATGATTTTGGATGGAAATTTGAACTGTGGAGCCTTTAGGTGGACTATTTTAAGAGTAAGTTAATGGACGCCAGATGCGTCTTGAATGGTTCACTCTCACTAAAACTCTTATCTACCACAAAATTACCAGTCCGACGTGATAGTGCAAGTGTTCTCGGCAGTCTTGTCAATTCCCCCAATTACTACCGAAAATCTTGAATAGAAAGGAATTTACCGCACTGCCGGAAAGCTGGGATCATTACTTTTCATCAAATGGCACTCAAACCGCACAGCCAGGATGGGGGGTAGTAGATTTCCACCCGGAGTACTAAATTACCAGCATGTAAGGTGAGGTTTAATTTCTAACACTGGCCTCCCTCTTTTTCACAAAATATTCACCGTTCTTCACTACTAAACCCAGAAATTGGTACATTACCTTTTGACTGCAATGCTATCAACTTTCCAAAAGTTTTCCAAAATATTGTTACCGTGAGTTATTTAACACCCCCTTCACAAATGGGAATATTATAATTACTTACAAGGAAGTCATTCTGGATAAGGTGGTATGTGATATACCATTATGTATACTCTGGTTTTTGATTGTTTTTATTCTTGATTAAACGGGCACAATATATCAAAGGCCAGAATATCGGAGTATTTTATATGCTTTAAGAATAATAAATTAAATTTCCTTTCTCTCTTCAATTCTCACGATAGGTGGCTCTTAGTCTTCCAATTTCATTCCATCTATTAAACACATTTGTGTAAAAGACCAAGACTCATTTTTGTGAGAACAATTTGATAATTTTAACCATTCGATTAAATTTAATAGACATGTTATTTAAATACCTTCCCTATGCAAATTCGTGTCCTCCTTTTCTGGCTCATATTTCCTGATTTTTGTCTCGCATTTGACCTTTTTCTCTGCTTTCTTGTCTTCCCTGTCCTTATCCGCGTCATAAATTACCCAGCATTCACGTTCCTCCCCATACTCAACCTCACAAACGCCACAGTGCCCCATGCAGTTCTTCGTGGCGTAGAGGAGAAGACGACGTATATACCTGTATCTACTTATTCGTCGTCTTGCCTTTTGATGGTGATATGACTACAACGACACCCTTAAAGTTTTAATTCATAGTGGATCATTTATTTTTTTAATCTGTACTGGCCTTCTTGAGGATATTTTCCCAAGTTCCTCACAAATCTCTTTGTGTTGATAAATATCGATAAAAGCTGGTACTGACTGAAGTGTGTCGATCGAATTTTGTGTTTTTCGTGTGGTTATTCCTGTGCCAACTCATCGTGCCGTCGTATCTCTCTATCAGAAAACAATTTGAAGATTTTTTGCTGTATTTACTACGGTGCTCCGAATGAGAAACCTACAACATGCTGTTTGGATGCCAGTGGTCATGATTCCTCATCGACAGTGAGTACCTGATCACCATTAGTTTCAATAACTTCCTTTCGATCTATCAGATTGAAGATATAATTTTCCCGTGTTTATTTAATCAGTATTGGGTTTGGTCGAACATCGCATTATTATTTTGATCAAGATCCTGTAACGATCTTTCACCCCGAGTCATGAATTCCACTTTGCGATCTCGGTAGAATGGAAAGTTCAATCCCCCAGACTCGACACCTTGCATGGACGCAATTTAATCCAATGCTTTCAGCAAATAAGCCTGCGTCCTATGTAAACCATATGCTAGGGCATTCCCACGCATAGTCTAATACCACATTGCTTGCCCGGAAATGACGAGGCACGATCGCTATTTCACGTGCGATGGTAATATTGAATGACAGTGGGATTTAAAGCGGTAAATTTCTCTCATTCTGCCTTTCCCAGGAACGGACCATAAAAATCACAACAGGCCAACTCGTCTCCCCCCTACCCACGCACGGTTTCGCAAATGCAGCCAGGCACTTTTCCATACCTGTCAAAAGCTCCTTTGTGTCTCTTTCACTTGATGTCGCCTTAACGTTTCCTGTAGGAGAAAAGACTTTTGCCCCTTGGGGAAAGGAGGAGTTGAGGGCACACACAATGCGGGCATTGCCAAGGTCTGTCAGCACCGCCCATTTCATTTTTCAAATCTCTAAATTTTCCATTTCCATGAAGCACAACCTTTTCAAAAGGGACGTATTGCAAATCCTTTTATGACGTGGGTATCAAATGTTTTCACGTTGGTAGAATGACTTATTTTAGTAGTATGCTGATACTTAATGCAACAGTATGGGACAATGAAACAATATGATGATCGCATTGGGAAAAAGTTATGGTGGCTATTAGAATATATTGCCCATTAAAAGTATATTTCAGATTAAAATAAGGTAGGATTGAGTTATTTAAAAAAATACGATCCAATGAAGCAAAGATATAGGCATTTAGAACGCGTATAGTCGTAAAAATATTCGAATGAATTGTTGTTATATCGGTTCAATCGACAAAATATGATTCTGAATTTTCCTAGGTTTCCCGAACAGACGAGGTTTTCAGAATGCCGCTCAACTCGAACTTTGTGTCATGGGCAAAACAAACTAATGAATAATAGTTTTAGTATCTACATTTTATTATCATACACAATTTTCTTGTTTGTCAAACCTCACCTAATTTGTCTAATTATTACTGTAACTCACCCGTGCCATTCTGCGCTTCAGAAGCGTGATATAATGGCTATTAAGAACCACTATCCGTCGGTAATTGAACAGTATATCTTATTGCAAATAAATCTACAGTAATGTCTTCCTCATTACCAATATAGCTACACCTGTCATAATAGTAAGATAAAGTTAAGGAACTAATTAGTCCACCTTCACAGACACAATGAAAAATGATAAACCAAGAGGAGAAATAGAATAATATACAGGGTTCGTCCATAAAATAAGTGTAATAAGCTCATTGCCTTTTTTGGCAAAAGGGGAGTCGTCCGCTACGAATTTGTACTTGAACGACAAACTGTAAATGCTGCATTTTACGTCCAAGTGCTCGACAGGCTTCGAAAACGAGTCGCCCGCGTCCGGCCAGCGATCAAAAACATCTGGCGGCTGCTTGACGGCAATGCGCCGTCTCACACCTCGCTTGTCGTGTCGGACTTCTTGGCCAAGCACGGCGTGGCAACGCCGCCGCACCCGCCCTACAGCCCGGACTTGGCACCACCGGACTTCTTTCTGTTCCCGAAGATAAAGAGGAGTTTGAAAGGAACGCGACACGGGACTTTGGACGCCGTCAAAGAGGCCGTGACGACGTGTCTTCGAGAGGTTCCCGATGATGCCTTCGCGGGAGCGTTCCAGGAATGGGAACGCCGCTGGAACAAGTGTATCGACTCACAAGGGTCCTATTGAGGAATATTAGCTTAAGATAAGTAAAAGTGTAATACATTTTTTTTCCTGAGCTCAGTACACTTATCTTCCGGACGAACCCTGTAGTTGTAACAAAATTAAACTGGTCAATAAGATTAAAAATCCGTGGAGATAATGATGATTAAGTGATGGACATATGCTGAGTTCACTCGTCTATAAATAAAATTTATGCGGGATTCCAAAATTGGCCACATATATGTATCTTAATGAATGGATGACATTCGTACGAGTTTCACTCTAGCCCTTTACAGAGAATAAGGTTAAGTAAAATTATAAAATATAACTAACACCTTCTCTCAGCATTATTTTCTCGGTAAGCACTATTTGGTTATATCTCCGTGTGTAGTGCTACTCATTTTCTCGTGAAATAACGGAGTAGATAGAGATAAAGTTAGTTGTTAATAACACTCCTAAGCAAAACCATGAAGTCTTTGGAAGCGGGGCTTTGGAGAGCTTTAACTTAGAGAAGACCTCAACAGAAGAAGTTTACTGGGCAAAATTACAATTTAATCTCAGTCAAACGATAAATGTACCCCTTTCATCCACTTTCTTAAGACTCCATAAATTCCCGAGAGGGTGACGATAAAGATAGCTTACCCGGCCTCATTGGTCGACATGTAATTTCCAATAAGAGTGGAGAATCGCTGTCTTATAGTACCTTTCATCCCGGATCCCCTCCCCAGCAGAGTCTGTTCTTCTCTCATTTCCCGATGGAGCGTTTTCTGTTAAATCTTACGACTCCTTATTTCTCAATCAACGGATTCCTCGCCCAGTAATCAGCTCATTTACAAATGCTAACGAAGTTGCTTCGAGGATTTTTTTTCCAAATTCCTTCCGCCTCTTCCGGCCCTACCGTAACCAATTCCGTCGGTGCAATTAGCCCTTACATCAGGTCGAACCCTCTCACAGGGAATTCCCAACGCCGCCTTCATCTCACACTCCAATTTCGTCCGATCCCCCTACCCTCTTTCCCTTATATATATATATATATATATATATATATATATATATATATATATAGAGAGAGAGAGAGAGAGAGAGAGGGAGAGAGGAGAAGAAGATACCTTCCACCATCTTTTCAAACTCCTACCCCCTTCCCTCCGGGCCCTCCCTTTTCGCCCGACAAACCCTTCACTTTCACCCTTTTTACTTCCCCCTTGCGCGAACAGCCCACCCGGGAAAAAACTTGCCTTTTTCCGCACGTCCTTCTCTCCTCTCCACTACTCCCCGTCGACCCCTTGTCCTCTTTCGTTCGCCCCCCGGGGGATGCCCCCGGTACTGCGACCCCCATACCGTAACACTCCAACCCCTCCGACACTCCGTTTCCCCTCAGTACCAAGCGCGACCGACACACTCCGCTCGAGAGTTGCAACATCCGTCTCTCCACACCCTTCCACCCGTTTCCTACGTGAGTGCACCGCGTAGATTAAGTGCGAAGCTCGGTTCGCGTGATCAAATTTTCCGTGTTCGTAATATCGTCGTGACAACTAGCGTCCCGGGCCTAATGGTGAAGTATCAATTCTGCCGTGTTAACAAACAGGATGAAATGCTCATTTGGATCTCCCTTCTGGAATCGCAATTCTACTGGCAATACGCGTCGTTTTGTTCCTTGGCTTAAACGGAAGGTAGTTCATTGTATGAACTGTTCAAAATTTTTATCTTATCGGTAATCCATATATAGTAATAACCAATCTTGAAGACGAAATCCTTCTGTTCATCAAAATAAAAAAAGATAATCTATCAACAGTGGTTATTGTAAAAAATTAGATATATATACATTGATGATATCTTCGAAGTAACACGGAGGTGTTAAATAAAAAAACTTATACAGCAGCGCACAACATGAGAATACATAAAAGTAACACTCACACGTTATTTCTAGCATCCCTCCCCCCATTCGATAACCCTATACAATTAAAAACGATGGAAATGGCATTTATATGACTGTGCAAAGCCTATCAACATCCGGGTCTCAATGTTGTTCACTGATTGTGGAGGGTTGAAGTGGATAGGTGTGGAATTTTTTCATGCGGGATAGTGGGATATTTTGTTCATCCGCTTATATTTTGTCATTCATGGCCTAGGTTTTGACTGGTAAGGTCCTGATGATGACTTTGTGGATTGACACCTGGGTCGTGGTTGTTGTTGTATCTGTGAATGAATTATTTATTTTCTGTGTCGCTTGGAACTATTTCCACATCCTCCCTCTCATTCCTATCCCATCTCCGCTCCCCTCTGGCCTCCTTTCTCCCTTTTCCCCTCCAAAACCCCTTCTTTCACCCCTCTCCACCACCTGTTCTCCCCTTCCCTTGCCCCTTCTCTCTCTATCCCACATACCTCTCGCTAGTCAGCCCTAATTAATCTTCCGAGAAAGACGGAGTTCGATTCCGTCGAAATTATCAAGAAATAACGTGTGGGTGTTCCTTTTATGTGTTTTCATGCCGTGTGTTGCTCTCTAAGTTTATACATATACGAATGTATATGTATATATATACATATATGTATATATATATATATGTATATGTATATACTCGTATGTATGAGTCTGACCTGAAGAAGGCCTCAGAAAAGGTCAAAAGATCAAACAATTTACAATGTGAGTATCCTTTTTACCTGTTATGTGTTTTGTTTTGTATTCTATTGTGCTTGCTAAGAGCCGCCTCCACCTTACCCTGCCAGGCAGACCCCACTCCACCGCTCCGTTCGCGTCAGAAAAAATCAGTCCTACCACTTTTGGGTGCGACCCTGTATTTTGCCTTTCCTGAGGCTGTGCAAAAAGTTCAATCTTTCTCTTCCTCTTGCCCTCTCACCTTACTTTTCCGTTTCTATTACACCACTTCAATACCCTACTGCTTTTCCTATCTCCTCCCCAACTCTGCCTTTCTCCCTTATAATTTCACCTATTATTTCATCCCTCTCCCCTCCACATATAATTCTTCGCCATCAGTCTTACTCTCTGTACAACTTATTTTATCCACATCTCAAAAGCCTCGAAATCTACGATCATCCTAGATGGGTTCAGGTTTCAGACGGAATAAGTTTCATAAACGAGTCTCGTATGGTCGAAATCGTATATTCTATATATTTGTCTATGCAAATCTTTCCTTAACGTGCCCGATACTAGTTTCCTTCTTGCAAAGGCTTCTTTATCAATTGCTACTCTTCTACCAATGTCACATATAACGCTCATTTTTTCCCAAAATTCTGTCTAACTATGTGGAAATTCTCCATTTTTACTCATTTTCTCCTTACCACTTTAATATTTACTTTAGGCATCCATTATAATTTATTCAGCTTTATGGTGATTTATCTTCATCCTTCAATTGTATTGATTATTTAAAACTCACGACAAATGCTACAATCCCCTGGTTCCCTAAATTTTGTTTGACCTTCAGAAATATTAAATCGATTTAATCACATCGCCGACCATTTTTATTTCCAATCCAAGCCAAGCCCAAGCCACTTTCAACATTTACTCCACGCATAACATACCGGCAATGGGACGTTATGATCTTAATTCCCTATATAACATTAATAAATATACTGTGCCTGTCAAAATGGAAAGTACGAACCCGAACTAAAATACGCACACATATTTAACTAACCGCGCAACATCAATGACAATAATCATATATTTTAAATTATTTTATTTTTTATTAAAAAAATATTTTTGGGACCCGAATTTCAGGAGTTAGCCATTTCCTGTCCTCTTCTGAATAAAGGCTCTTATTTACCCTGAGGTGGTTCACACAATCTTTTACTCGCTTCCCTAATTGCGGTTACGGATAGGCATTCCGCCGAGTGATAAGCAGGATGTTTGTCTTCAAAGGAGTACGTAATGCTCGGGAGGCCACTCGACCACACCTTGCGGTCCACCCCGAGAAGTTCTTGTGCTGTTATTGGTGGGGTTCATTGATTTTCGGGTCGGAAGCGTCAATTTGAGGTGTTCTCAACCTGAGAATGCGGACCACGGCTTGTAACGCTCGCGAGATTTGAAGACCTTGTTACATCCCCAAAAAGAGACCCATTCTCTTTATTCTTAGACCTCTGCGCTTTCAGAAATTGGACGTTGGGCATTTGAGGCCATCTCTGGTCCTCGCAATCCGCGACCTCGGGAAGGTCACTCAATCACTCGCTCCGCTAGAAAGGGATTCAGCCACTGATTGCCTAGCACCGAGTCGTAAATAATAATCATCTCTGGTGCCTAACATTCCAAGTAACGGTCCTAATCTCTGGGCACAGACGAGATTGGAGGGAACCCCCAACGCATCTAATACGTCAAATATAATCTGGAACACCTTCCTGTGCCGCCCTTGAGGCCATTAGGTTGTGCACATACGTATGAGATTCACAATACCCCGGTCACCCTTCTGGAATATTTCCACCACCGTTTTTCGTCAGAGGAATAAGCAAATGAATGTGCTCGCGAAAGAAAAGAGTTTTCGTGGATAAGTCGCTCTATCACTCTCACGCACTCCCTCGAGCGAACTTTGACGTTCTTCGCCTCTAACCCTCGTAGTACCAACATGGCAAGCTTTTCTTTTCGCCGTATACCTTTCGCCACGCTATGAAATAAACCACCTCCTACATCATTCGCCTCCCGTCGAGAGAAGTCTTCGGCTTGTGAGCCAATCTCGGAAATTGATAAACTATGCTAAAACTATTTTACATGAGTGCTTATTTCTCAGCCTCTGTGCCTGGTGATCCTTAATAACGATTACCCCTTCTAGCCTCTCAGGCTGTACCAATTATTTGTCATACATTCGAAGACAATAACTGAATTTCAACTCAGTTAACAAAATTGCGCATGGAAAGCAGGGGATCTGCAGTGAAATTGTTTGCGTGTGAGCATAGAGGCCAACACATTGGAAATACTAGATCCTATTTTACGTTAGCAGTCCGTAATGACAATCCCCCTGATCCGTCTCGGTTCAACCGGCCGAGTCTTAATCTCATCGTCTTTATCAGTTGAGTGAATCAGAAAATTGTGTATATAATTCGTATATTGGAAGAAATATAACGTCGGGCTGAAGGAAATTCTTTCGTCTTAAGTTAGCTTAGAAGGCAAACCAGCAGAAGCAAAAGGCGCGTGTTTCCTGAGATTTCATGCCCTTATTGTTAGTTGAAAATAAGCTTTTTATAATATGGTATTGGTGTGTTGGCATATGAACATCAATGGCGTAAACGTAACTCTGTTGATGCCATTGAATTACAATGAACTGTATTAAAACATATGTTTTAAGAAATTCTCTTTACTTTTTCGTAAATATTGTCAAAATTATAGAATTTTAACCCGACTAGCCCTTAAGCTTTATTTTATGGGCATTATTGTATCCTTTGACTATGACTCCGGTCACATGAAGACGAAATAATTAGGAAGTTACTCTAGTAATTACGCGACCTTAGTGGCGTTTCAATCGATCTTCTTCGGTTGCTAGAGTATACAGTTAATATGCTTACAATAAGGCTAATAAAATAATAATTTGATTGATGGTTTTATTTTAATAAGAAAAATATTTTATCAGAGACGTATTACAAGTATCATGTAAAAGTAGTCACATTATCCGTCACAGGACTTTCATATCAAGTTCAAATTAAAAGTTTTTATGAAAATATTCACCTCACTATCATATGCCAAGATATTATTGTGTGTTGTAGTTTGTCTTTGTTCATACACAAGTCAATAGGGTGTCAAATACGACCCCGTGCTTATTCATGTACGCGAACTCGCGCGAGTGCCCACTCTGAACCAATAGAATTGCTTTCCGTATTTTACATTTTAAAGCGTTCCATTGAAGTTTCCCAAGAAGCTGAAACAGACTCGCCGGTCCAGATTTCGAAAAAGGTGACTCTTAAGGCCGATACCATTTTTAACCCTCGACGGGAGCAAGACATGCATTCAATTGTTATTTACCCGATATGGTTAAGGGATAAACAGTTTTGGAATCAAAGTTTAATAAATTCGTTTTTCACATCAGCCTAAGTTCAGCCAACGTTCCGTACCCTGATAGGAAAACTATTTAAAATCAGAAATAGCGGAAAGTGAGGCAGAATCCAAGAAATACTTTTGGAGTCTGAAAACTGGGATTGGTATGGGTCTTCCAGCCAACGGTGCCCACGTTGGATCCGAAACTGAATATACTTCTCCCAGAGTGGTGGAACATTTTCATTATTACTCAGACTCGTACTTGAGGAGCACTGGAAAAGATTTCCGCATTCCTAAACAGGAAACCCCTTTTCAAAGTGCTTTAAGTGGAAAAATAATAAACGAAGGAAGGAAATGTTTGGGTTTCGAGGGTAGTTTGGGGCCTTCTTAGTTTGCCTCGGGGGGAGGGACGGCGTGGAAAAGAGGGTTGGTTTTAAACAGCGGCAATGGTGAGGTCTATATGCCTTGAACCTTGGAAGAATCGAAGGTTTTAGAGCATGTTAGGAATCCACTTTTCCGCTTTAAATTCCTTCCGTTCGTCCGTCCACCCCCTCCCTCGTCTGGATGGCTTTTGCCTCTCATCCGAGAGGGGAGTTCTCCCTTGACACACTCTCCGCCACCCAGTCTGCTCGAGAACATTCATTCATCCCTAAGTATTCCAACGCCCCCATCCCCTCAGTGGCTCGTCTCTTATATGTTTCTTCTTCCTTCCCCGTGAAGCGGTGGTCTTGTTCACATCAGCAAATGCACTGATAAACATTTTCCACCGATGTTATTCCTACGCTCGCAAGAAAGTAGAGAGTAACTTATGAGGAGAATTACCTATTATTATCACTAACGTCCTCACAGAAGTATTCAAATTAAATGTTCGGATATGCGCCGTAATATTTGTACCCCAAATATTTAGCTAAATAAGTATATAGTATTCTATTTGATTACTATTCTAATATTCGCATGGGTTTTGGTCATCATTGCAATTTTAATTGAAAACACTTAGTGTCGAACTGTGGTACTTTGGTTAGGATTCCCATGGTTGAGGTTACTGGTATCATTGGTATAGAAATTATTCTTAAGATGAGAATGGGCGAAGAGAAATTTGGGAATGGATATTAGCCAATATTCTTATACGAAATCAAAGGTGTCTAAAGAGCACAGGGTTTTGCCTCCATTATAAAGATTGGGTAGAGCACGTGAACTATTCAATGGACGGCACCATGAGTGGTACTCGTATCATGTAGTGCCACAACATAAACATGAGAACTCGGGTTCCAAGGCTTGGATCCCACCCCTCTCGTCATCACACTAATCTTATTCCCAATTACTTTTCTAAGATTAATAATAAGCTAAAGACCGAAATTATTCTTTTTATTTCGTTACTCACCATTGGAATATCTTGAATCGCTATTTCTGTAAATAACTGAATACATAATGTTATTGTGTTGCCTATTGTTTCAGAGAAAAAACAGGATTCCTTATTTTAAATCTATATCAATCCTCACGAGCTATCTCTAACATGTGTAGTTCCCCCTCAACCCTTACCCTTCCCTCATGGTGCTGCACCCCCTGCTACACACCTTTTTGGTGGCTCACAGGGTATTTATGTAGATGTAGTATGAGGCAATACGTCCACGACTAATATGGTAACTAGTGTTATTTTATTAACAACGGATATAATTGTAATTTTGGTAAGTCATAATTTGTCACACGTGATGTTTTCTCTTGTTTTGGTCAACAATTGCTTAAGAGAACTGAATTTAAGGAAAAGAGATTCCTTATAGTATATCTGAACGTTTGGAAGTAGATGTCTACTAGGTTTTCGTTTTGGTTTTGTTAATCAATATAAAGCTGAGCTAAACGTTTTCAATATCAGTGGCGAACTCAAATTATTTGTGCTCATTTATTATTTTAGGTCATGCATTTATCTTTGTAGTTCCAGTAGAACAAATCCTAGGATATTCAATAATACTCTGATGTCTCCTGTTCGAAAAAAGATTTCCCACGAAACTTGCCGAATTTCTTTGCATGAATGCCGTTAAAATAAAAAATTAAGTCCCTCTGCGCAATGTTCCAGATGCTCGTTGCCTTCACAAATCCATGGCTGATCAACGACAAGGTGATTTCTGATGACGGTTAGAACGGTCAACTCAATTTTATACCGTAATTTCTCGCAGGGAGTGCTTGTTCTTTCAAAGAAAAATTACCAGTTATTATTATATTTATCCGTCAAGTATAAAGATAGGTAAAAAACCGAAAAGTAGAAAGAGATGCATTCAAGTGTTCCTTAAAATTTTACGAAGGAAGGGCTGGCAGAAAGTCGGAGATGAATGACAGTGTATGGGATTGATATTTTGAGGCAGACAGGAGATTGTTAAAAAGCGCAAAAGTGGGAGAAAATTTTGATTGACTGCATTGAGGGAAGGGAAATGATGCACTCTGTAACAACCCGTAATTACGTTTTAAAAATGTCCACGGATTCATTATCTTGCACCACTCGAGAATCGCTTTATGCATTTGACAGATGCGAACCAACGTTTCAAATGTTATATTTTTTTAATTAACGTACAAATGCGTTTTGAAAAATTTCATTTAGTAGTAGTAGTTTTCAGTAGTAAATAATCACTCACTCAGAAACATTACGTAGCAGTCATAAATACAAATCTTCACTCGACATTAATAAAATTTCAATTTATTTTCCATGATGGGAAAGCATTAGTGAAAATAAGTTCGTACGATGAAAATAAGATTTAATAATGTACGATAAAAATATTTTCGGTCCATAAAAAGTTTTTTTTTTCTTTTTCAAGCGGCAAAGTAACATCGTCATGAGTATCTGCTAACTCCGGCATCTTTAGATGAGTTCTTCGTCCAAACCGCAGAGGTGCTAGTGGTACAGAGTTGCAACGCAATATCACTTACGCCACTACCCCTGGTTAACAGTGGTAGAAAATCCCCCGTGAAGCGTTTAATATTGATCACTCCAGGATAAACCTTCCATCCACGTTCCTCCACCCACGCATACTTGCCTGCCTTCAAACTTTCATTTTCTCGGTTGTATCCGTGGACCACCCGTAGCTCGAAATCGCATGGAGAAGGGTTGCCACCGTATGTGAAAGGGTTGGAGCGTAAAAATAAGTGATCATTACCTCGTTCCCCGACTCCCAGGTGGAAAGCGAAGCTGGACAACACCAAAAGGACCACGGGAGAAGGGGAAAAAATTTGGGGTATGAGGTAGGTGCTGTGATGGAGGAAGTTGGAAAGCATAAAAATCGCGAACAGACGTTGCGAATGGAGTTTCGCACGTTTGCCATCGGAGGGGAGCATTTGCGGAAGGTTGGAGTTCCGTTTATGGCATTCCGTCGGAATGAACCGGGGACGGCCGCGGGGGTTACGTGGGTGGGTATTGCGAGGTCGGGAGGGTGGGAGAGGGTTTGATGCTCCCACACTCCACATCCGTTCTCGAATCACTCTCTACCTCCATCTCTCCACATACACACACTGCACTTGCCACATCACCGCTCTCACACGCGGTGGCAAGGCACACACACACACAGGGGATCGAGAGAGGAAGGGGAACCAAGCGGTGGTGGCTCTGTTCTAATTGGTATGATTATCGGGTGGCGCGGGCGGGGCCATTAGAGCACTTGACGAAGTTATCGGCCGGCGGCTATTGGACCGGCTCGTCGCGTGAGCTTCCTTGAAATGACAACGCGGCCGCGGTCGGGCTTTTTCGGGGATGTGGCGGCGGGAGAGACGGTTGGAGAGGTGGCGGCGTGGGAAATAGCTTCCACCATTTTATTTACTCCCTCCATCCCTACCTCCACCTCATCCCGCCAAAAAAAAATAATAAAAACCTCCCCATCCCGCCCCGAATAACAAAATTGATGCGATTTAACGGTCGCGGACGGCGTTGGTTTCGGGAAAGTGAAGAGTATGGGAGTGGAGAGAGTGGGAAAAATTTTATTCTCTTTCTCTTCTATCATTATTATTTTTTTATTGTCGTCTCACTTCCCCGCCAACACTCCTGGCGAAGCTGGCTAACGGCGATGATTTAAGTGAACGACCGCGTGGGACTGGGACATGCCCTCCTAATTCGAGGCCGGGAATTCATCGGCATTAGCGTTGGTCACGGGTAGGGTTGTGAGAGAAGAAAGATTGGAGGGGACGGTATAAACTGTGGCCAAATTCGGATTTAAGCCCATACCTCGTATTTGGATTATTAAGTATGGAGTACCTCCCGGAGCCATCTCCCGTGCCACTATCCCACTCCGCCGCAGCCTATTGGAAAGAAATGCCGTTTCTGAAAAGGAAAACAAAAAAGGTTGGTACGGTCGCATCAGGAAAAAAATAATCATTTCTCCCTCTTGATCTCCCCTCCCTCCCCACACACTATCTCTCTCTCTCCGTCCCTCGTCGCCCTAGAATCTAATTTTTATGACGGCACCGCATCCCAACTTAATTTTCGGCTCTTCCAAAAAACACCTCCCATGTAACTTAACCCAGAAATTACGTCATTTATGCGCGGCGGGCTCCCGGAACCTGGGTGCAGGAGGGAGGAGGTGGAAAGGGTTCATTCCAACTCGGGAGCTCGCGATCGTAAGACACAATTACCAGGCATGGTCATGGATGAGTGGGCAAGAGTTTGACCTTCCATTGTGGCGGATTTTCAGCCCGAATCCTCGCGAAAATTACGTGATTTGCGTGCGTAAGCCGGGTTTTCTCCGCCAACGGCCCCGAAGGAGATGATGACCCGTGGGTGATGTCCCGCATGAATGGAATATAACCGTGGGTTAAATCACTCCATTTAATTCATTCTCGCTAATTTTGACTCAATGGGTGTCCATGCGCGCGCTTCCTCGACGGTTGCCCTAAAAATTTATTCTAGGATACGCATCTTTTAGTGCGCGCGCATCATATGTGGAAGTTTATGTCAATGCGTATGTAGAATTTACAAATAAACTGCGCCCTGAGTATTTTTTTAATGTCAGCTTGACCCATTTTTTTAATGTTTCAACCATTTGAAATTACGATTTCTTTGACCTATGTTTCTTCTGACTTCCCCATTACAAGTTATGCTCGTAAATGTTAATGAGTATATTTCGTATTAACATTTTTTAAGTAAAACTCGCAATTGGGTTGGTATCCCATGACATTTTTTAAGGATGGAATATGTTATTTGGCCTATTGGAAACTGAAGATTTCTTTTTTTTAAACATGCTTATTTCAACTAAGAATGCTTACGTGATGGATATAAAACAGTCGGGGTAAATTTCTGTCAAGGTTTTCAAAAAGGTTTTTTTTTCAATATTTATCCTCTACCACTTTTCAAAGAAGATTTTTGTTGGGACCTGAGACACCAAATTTCACTAACTTTTTGGCGAGATAAGGAAGAAATGTTTTTCTAGTCTTATGAAGATTAATTTAAAGCTTTATCGACTGAAGTAATTTTTAAATCAATATTTAACCCAATTGGAAAAAATTCCCTGGATATTGTAATTTTATGACCGAGTGGAGGCCCCATAAGGGGTGAGAATCCGATAGCGTTTTCAATCGAGGTGACCGGATGAAGAGAATTATTTGCATAGAGTGTAGAATTCCTTGATGCATGGATATTTTCCCTAAAGCTAAAGGTTGCTGTATGACGACATGGACCCCACAGTGTTAGAAGATATCTTGAACGGTTGGAGAGATCGACGTAGTTAAAAAATATATAGAAAGGGGAAAATTCGAGAAGTAGGAAGTGAAAACTTGGAGACTGAGCAGTGTACTGAGCGTGTGTGCGAGAATGCTTAATCGTATTCCGTGTGTTAGTTTTTTTTTACTCCTATCTATATTCTACCTACACTCCTACATTAGCATGCACTGAACACAAATTATTTCGTATTATTTAAGCCGATGAATAGTATTTTTGATCCATTGACAGAACAGAACTTTTTTCTTTTTTTGGGTGGTGACCTAACACCCCCCGCCACACGCCCTTGCGGCGGCTTGCGGGGTATTATGTAGATGTAGATGAACAGTTATCCAAATGCTGTGACTAAACTTCATGTTAACCCGTGTGGTTGATGGATTTCATTATATCACTTCAAGTGATAGGGAAAATACGACAGAATTTAAACATTTTCAATTTCAAGTTTAAATGAACTTGGCTTGGTTATTAATAATACATTATAAAATTATTTAAATCGAAAAATAACCAACTTGGCTTTTCCACATAGACATATTTTCTATGTGGAAAAGCCAAGTTGGTTGTTTTTCAATTTCAATATGAAGATTTTCCACCCAGTCATGCCAAAAACGGTTTTTTCAAATATAAAATTAGTAAACTGATATCGGATTGCCTTATATCATACCCTGTATAGAGCCCAGGTAAATAATATACGAGTGTGCTATTACAAATGCATTGCACATAATGAAGGATTTCTACGGGGTGAAGCCGGATACAATTCCATTGATAAAGTTGTTATATCTAATTAAAAGTCAAATTTTGTCAACCAAAGAGATGAGCTTTCGCAATTATTTTCACATCTTAAGTTTTAGTTTCCAGATATCTCCTTAATTCATTCATTTATTTGCGCAAGGAAAACTAACCCTCTCGGAAACACGGTCACACAGAAGAGGTAATATTGACATTTCCGCAGTCACCCTCATTAAGATTTTGAGTTACGCAGATTTCGGAATTTTACAAAATTAAACGATAGTTTCAGTAGAAAAATGTCCATATGCTTCACTTATTAAACCTGATTGTTGGTTGTAAAATTGTTCGCTCAATTCCCAAAAACTCAAATTTAAATATAAAAGAACATAAGTTCCCAAGATTGATATTTAATTACAGTTATTAGCGTGATTTAGTCTCTCCGATGAGAAATATTACATGATGCCCAACCTAAATAGCGTCTTGTTTTATATTTTTAAAACAGTTACCTCTGATACGTTTGGAAAAACATCATTTTTATGACACCACGACTTTAATTTTAGTATCCGTCCTCTCTTACAATTTGTCTTTTGAAATCGAACACCAGGACGATCATTTTATACTCTTTTATTCCCATCCAAAATTTATGTGCCTTGTTTTTAAATCTACGTAAATACTTTCTCTGCTCAGTTGGTTGGAAAAAATTTTAAGTAGTCAACGAGATATATTTTATCCGTAGCAAATGATTCATATCGTACCGATTTATAATTGAATAGAATGTTTCAACATTCCACTGGTCGTACCCAGTTGCACCAAGTCTGGAAAAAAATCATGCAATAATAAAGCAATAAATGCCAAGTTTAAAATGTTTTTACTCATGATTTGCAACTGTGGAGCAAAATTGCAATTTTCGTGTCGGCAATTAAGAATTTTGCTGCATGCGTGTAGCTTATGACTTTGCAGAACGTTCATCTTCCTGGTGCATAAGATTAATCGTATGCAAGTGCCAAGTTTCAAATGAAAAGTTTTTCCTTCCTTGCAAACATATTTGAATACTATGACTTAAATATAAGAGTGCAAACAAATATTTTCTTTCCCGTAAGGCATATATTTCAGCTATTTTCCAGTTAAAAATACGAACGATTTCTAACAATTTAACAGAGTGGAATTTCAAAGCATGAATAAATAAAATTTGTTTTTGCGAAAGGAGGCAATAAAAATAATTTACCCTAGTCATTAACTTAAAGTGTGCCAATATTTTATTTTCAATAAATACGATTATACTCGTATTCTTTGTATCGATTACTGATGTTTTGAAATACTGAAACCCTTTGAAATTCATACATGATATTTAATTCCGATTCGATTGGGGGAGTTGCCATTAAAAAAATTGGAAAACACCACTCTAAAGTTCTAACTTATGTTGTGTGCCCATCTGACTACCTAATGAACGTACTGAAAATCCACTGCAGGTTAAAGTTGCGTGAAAATTGTTTCTTTTGCATGAGTTTTTAACTCTCATTTAACGAGTTTGCCATAAGACATATGAGTTAGTTGGTCAACTAGCATTGGCTGAACCGTAGACTAAGCAGCTGAATCTCAATCTTTGGAGAGATCCCTTTCAAAAAACTGTACCTTTCCGAGAAATTACAATAAGTGTACTAGAACCAAACGGTGACTCATGAAGGACAGAGCAGAGAAAAGAGCTGACAGGAATAGAAATAATCTGCTTCTGAGGAAAAGAAGTTTCACCCATTTTTATGAATTATTATTTTACGGTATATCTACGCAGTCGTGGGATGCTTGTTTACTTTCCCTCTGAACTCTGTCTGTCTGGAGTGAATTCAGTCGCCTCTCGTCTTTGAGCTACCGTGGGTACGGCTTAAAGTTTCAACAGGGTGAAACCGCCTCCTTCCTACCATGGGTCTCCCATCTCTCCCATATGCCACTAATTATCTCACACAGAAATTTTTTAGAGTTGATTATTCACCAATTCAGAGAGCGGCCGCAAGATTTGATTTTTTACGGTATTTTCAGCATTGCTAAAAAATTATTGAATTGATAACCTTTGTACATTCGCACGATAGTCTTATTAGAGTAAATATGTATCGTAAAAATCTACCAAGTTTACTCCAAAAGGGATCACGGAAAGTTTAGCTTGAAATCGCTGAACAAGACCAAAACCAACAGGTATTTTAAAAATATGTATTTGGTGCTCAGAATTCATCACAAAAGTCCTAAATAAATAGCTGGTGAAAGCTCAACACCATTTGCGGGACTGGTACGTTCAGGACGAGTCAAGGGTTCTTTGAAAGGTAAAGTGCACTTCAGTTTGCTTGTGGAACCGAGGTATTTTATTGGGGCCATATGTTATAACGATTTATCTGAATACGTGGATAAAATATGAGAAATTGACTGCCTTACAGAGGGATTAAGATAAAGTTTCTTTCCCCGATTAATACGAAATCTAAGTCGAAATCAGCTTAAGAATCCCAATTATAGAGATAAAAAACCTAACCGTAGTAAATTGAATTCCTTATTAGGAGCACATCGATTTTCACTGAGTTCACTTGATAAAAAATGTTGTCATAACGGCCTTTGCCACACTCCCTCTTGGAGGGAATCATAGTACGACGTGGATCTAAGTTTAGAAAATCCTATTCTCTTTAGCGTTCTTCAAGAATTCTAGACTCTTCAAAAACCTTATCATGCGTAGATAGTGTTAAAATCTTGAATTAGTGATTACTTAAGCAGTAGAAGCCAAAAGTGAATAGGTAGTGATATGCGATAAAATTAGGATAATATCGTCATTGATACAGGAGATTTTCCCTATCAAGAAGCTGAAATAAAATGAGGAACAGGAATGAAATTGGGTGAGAAGTATTCAGTGAATTAAATGCAGATCGTAAAAGGTTTAGCGAAGAATGTAAAATGTGAAACTATGAATGTGAAAAAAGGCAAAAAATGAATTAATTTATATGGAGAAATATCAAAGATATTGAAAATCAACGCGACTCGAAATAAATATAGTCCATGGTAAAACATATACAGGAAACATGGATACTAGATTGTAGGGATATTTCAGAAAACTGTTTAATTAAGACGAAAGAGATTCAAGGAAAGAGGTGAGAATGAGTGCAATATAGAATATATGGTAGAGCTCACCCGTGTACCAAGCCCGACGGCGTGTGAATATTCACACATCAGGGTAGGGGGGCCAGTTCCTTTCCCTGTGCCGGTTATGGTTTCCCAGGAAAATCTGGTACCCGAAAAATCAACCAGCTTGGGTGGAGCTGCAGGTGCCCAGAGTGCCTTGCCCGGGAATCGAACCCGGGACCCTCCGGTCAGTAGTCCAACGCTCTACCCGCTAGACCACCGCGACCCGCATATATATATATATATATATATATATATATATATATATATATATAGTCACTTTCTTGGAAAAGCCACGAACGTGCACAATAAAATGTTCTGTTCCTAATTCCTCTTGAGAAAGGTGGTTGCACCACCGAAAATTCGAGAACTAGTGAATTCATTCTCTTTTATATGTTTTATTTTCTGTATTTGCTATGACTATTTAGTGAATTATATATATATATATATATATATATATATATATACACACACACACAATGGTAGTCTGAAAAGTTTCCGGCCTAACGAAGATACAAGAATGAATTTTAACTGAATTTTTCTGAGGTCGGAAGCTATCAAACCACCCACTTATATGTATTATGGCAAAATGATTTGATAAATAGAGACTATGATATACACACACCTGTACATGAAGATATCATGTGTCCGTAATATTAGGAAAAAGGTAGAAAAAGCATTGAAGGGAAATGTAGGTTAGTGAGGGTCGTTGGAATGTAAATTATCAACGCAAAATGAAGAAATGATTTGGGAAAAAATTTTTGAGACGCAAGTATTTTATGGCTTTTTCATAGCATTTATGAGGAGAGACTTTGGCCAGAAGGCGTCAGGATGTTCCAAAATTGCCAGCCCCCTTCTGAAAAGTAATAAGGCGGAAGAAAATGGGAACTTCAGAACCGTAAGATTAAGATTACAAATTGCTAAAATTCATCAATAAAAGTTGAAAAAGCTTAAAAGTGACTATTGACACTGGGATCAGTTTTAATTTTGTGGGAGGAGGGCAGCGTGTGACTTCACACTTTAATGAGAAAAAAATATATATTGAAAATCATGACATGAAATATCTTAATATTTTTACATGCATACTCTGAGGTAACTTGAAAGTAGGATTTTGATCGAGATCAATGGAAATATTTCCGAAAATATAAGATTTTTAAAGGGATAGACGGCTATTTTAGAACCTGTACTTGCCTAAATAAGCGCAGGTAAGAGTAGCAGTTGCTTCATTGAAGAAGACAGTTGCAGAGGGAGAATTTACATTGTTCGTTCTTTTATCACCAGTTATTTCAAACTTGCACGCTGAGAAAATGTAGAGAGTCTTGAGAATGAAAGAATCGAAGTAGGAATGAAAACATGTTGGTTGATGATTAAGTCGCTGATTTGCACCACCAAGCACACAAAATGAAGTCATTTCTGAGGGTTTTATGTATTCAATGCAAATATTATGGGGTGAAGATTGATCAAAGGGAAGCGAACGTATTGAGAGACTCGAGAAGAATGGAGCCTATGCAAAACATTAATCCTGTATACACGTATGAATAGGGTGGAGCATTTTATTTATTTGGTCCGTACTTTAGATAACAGTGGGCATAATAGTGAAGACTTTTATTGCTGAAATTCGTGAGCTTTAGCCGAATTAACTAACAAGAGACAGTTTATGATGGGAACTATATAAGCATATAGGGCGAAATGAATAGCGAAGACTGAGACGAAACTCTGTTCACTCCCAATACCTTCTTTTTGAAAAGACGAGGTGAGTGTACGAATATTTTTAGATATGCTTGAGGAGAAGAATTGAGAAAATAAATTAATGGAGAACTCCAATACAAACCAAGATTGTTGATTTTGGCCTTGGAGTAGAAAAAAAAACAGTCGTAGCGTGAATTCGTAGGCAGGATACAAAGGGGATTGAAAAAAAATAAAAAAGCTAGTGGGGTGTTTAACACTGTTAGGGAGAGCGCATCAACTGATCAACAAAATAATAGGGATTCAGGAGAATATGGACATGTCGAAGGGTGGTGAGTATGGACAGCTTCAAATATTAATCTTTGAAAGAGAAAGTTATTGACCTGCAGAAAATCTTTAGAAATTAACGACTGTGTTGAAGTGGCATCCAAAACCTAAAATTAATTTATGAAATCCTTGCATTTTCATGTACATTATCGGATGAATTCGATAAAGTAGCTGTCACGATACCTCCCGTAGCTCTTTGAACTAAAATTAATCGGTAATCTGTAAAAATACAAAATCTCGTGAGCATAAAAATAGTATTTACCTTTTCCCTGACATGAAATGTTATCACATATTTTCTTTCCACTCGTCGTAATACTCCATGGTATGTATATATATATATATATATATATATATATATATATATATATATATATATATATATGTGTGTGTGTGTGTGTGTGTGTGTGTGTGTGTGTGTGTGTGTTAAAAAAGGAAAAAAATCGAAATACTTATGATTTTCAAATGTCTTGGATTTAAAACGTTTTCCTTTTAACACTACCCATTTTCCACAAATATTTCACCAATATTTCGACTGCTACTCTAGTAGACTAATCTAGTAGACAAGCTGCACTTGGTAAAATCCCTTCATTGTATTTAAATTACATTATTGTTCAAATTACAAATTTATTACATTGCCTGTCTAATACCTGAATTGAACATTGTTTTATAGGTTGAGTAAATTAAATAATATTTTTAAATGGATTGTTGGATTATTTCGTTGTGAAATATTTAAAAAATCGATTTTTTTAGGCCGGGTAATTTTGGACAAAACAATTTTGATCCCTAAACCTTGCCTAAAAGAATCAATTTAAAAACTGGACTCATCTAAAAATACTGATTAGCTCATGGCTTACAAATAGAACTCTATTTTAATTTTATCTCTGAAGGGAGTTTGTTTCATGAAAATAATCTCTGACGTTCTTCTCCACAGCGTACATTTATTTATGTTCCTGTTTCTAAACTCGATTTCGGATCATGTCCAGAAGTCCGGGAGAAATCTCAATGTTTTCATTGGGGATGCGTCCACCGAAAATATTAATTGACCTTTCCGGTGTGCTCACTCTCAACTCGGGCTCCCTTAAATTCCTTTTATCTCGATGTCGTGCGGTAATTGAGGGACTGCGCCGCCTGATTCTTCGTCGGGGTGTTGAAAAGGGATGGGTCGCGGGGCTCGTTTGGAAGTGAAGGAAGGCATTCTGAATGTATAATGTTAGCGTAAAAGAGCGGCGTGAAAGGGGGACTGTGAGGTGGGTGGAGTAACGGCCGTTGGGCGGGCGGGTAAGAGTTGAGGAAAAAGAATCACGAAAGCCCACTCACTCGTCCTCCCGAATCCGCGTGCAGCTCCCTACGTCGACGTCGCAAAACTCCACCCCCGCCTCCGCCGAAAAGACCCCTCACCCAACCCTCCACATCTCTCTCCTGTCACTCGTTACATTTATCTCCCTTGCTCCTGGGTAAAAGGAGGGAAGGTTTATTCACTTTCATGCGCCTTCCGAGGGAGTGACAGCAAGGGATTCAAAGCTTTTACTGCCTAAAATTCGCATGGTTGTGCTTCGGGACATTTTTATCACGCCACCATACGGAAACACAAGTCTTAATCTTGTTTCAAAAATAATACCCTTTTGTAGACCGAGGCACAGAAGGTACCCACTTTAATAAAAGGCGCTCCTGCTTTTCCATTGCTTATGAATTGCACAAGATGGGAGGACTCCATTCAAGTGAGTTTTCTCCATAAGCGTGAATCATCGATTAATAGTGTGCAGATGTTCAATTATGCCAATTAAAATCTGCGAAACTCAATTTTGGCGATTTTAGCACCTAGGAGGTTGAGTTCACCGAACCAATTAATAGCGTTAATTAATCTAAGGGTAGCTGTAATTTCAAGCAATCATTTCTCTTTTCATTCAATCTTCCTTTAGCATAGTTTCCCTTTTTGGCAGATTTGTTCTTCTCGTCTTCCAAGAATTCTGTTTGATGTATTCCCCTCCCCATTTATCCAGCCTTCTTCTTGCCTTAATTTTTCAATTCAACTTTTCACTCAATCAGTCGCAACCGTATCCCTCAAAACCCTTATTTACTTTAGTTTATTCAAAGTGCTTATTTAACCTTGCTCCCTTGCCACAAGGAGTGTGTAAGCAAACTCGTGCACCCGTGTTGGGTGTTTTTGACTACCCTTCGCCCTCAATGTTACCCAAATATCTTGTCCATGCTCCCTCTCGCAACCCATTGAGAGGGAGAAAGAGATCCTACCTAAAGGACACCAAACAAACCCTCTCTCCCAGACTTACTCTCCACTCGCATACCAAGTAAAGACCTCGTGTTTTTCTCCGAACCATTCTTCCTCGTATCAATAATTTTTCTCACCTCCCATGTGTACAGTTGTTCTCTTGCACAGGTTCAGGATTCCTTTGAGGATGCAAATTCGTATTCTTTGCAATACTCCACGAGTAGATTTTTAGAAAATTTTTCCTTTTTTTTCTTTTTCTCTTCATCTTAGTCATATTCAATTTCACTCTTCAGTTCAATATATTTTTCTCGCTACTATTTTTACTCGTCGTAAAAATTTCTTTGTTCAAGAATATCCATTCTAAGATTACATTTTTTCCCATATCTTTACAAATTTACGAATAGTTTTTTTGCAGAATTTATGGTCCATCTCATCTTAAAGATCTGTTAAAAAGATCCAAGGAGAGGCTAGATAAGCATAGTGGCTAAGGTATGCCCTTGTGACGAATCGCTGAGTAAAATATAGCTTGCGAAGATTTATCAGTGTTTTTATAGGAAATAGGTATGATAAACACAACCAAACGAATCATCTTAAATAAAGTTTGGTTTATTGAGAGGTTATAGTTCACCTGGAGCCAAGCTATATGGTGTGTCGACTTCGTATATTCTCGCTATTGAGACCAGTACTTCTTCATGTGCTGGGCAGCAGTTTCCTAGAAATTTCAGATAATCAGGAAACCGCAGAGCTTGGGTTTAATTGGGATATCCATGACCATCATCCAGGAAAACTCAGGACCCTGTGGTGAGCATCCGAACGCACGACACATATGGTAATTTCATGTGAAGATTAATTTTTTTAATGACCCACTGCTTTTATACTTGTCCGTCATCTTATCGTTCCTTTGCGCACTCATCTCCAAAATATGCCCAGACCTATTCGCACTTCAGATTTTTCCATTTCCATCTCGGGGGACAGAATTCACTCATGTGACACATTAACCGTTTTATTATGCTTGTATTAACAGTGGCTGGATATTAATAGTAAATATTTCCCAGATTCTAGTGAAGTTATTTACTTTGAGTCATTCTTCCATAATTTATCTCATATAGAATAGTGAGTACACTTCCTTTTTAAAATGACAGGACCGAAAAATGTTCCAAAAGAAGCAATCCATTGCATAGTGATTAATAAATTCATAACTTATAGCAATTATATAGCATAAAAGGTCAGGTTTAAACCGTAAAATAAATAAATGCTGGTGAAATAATAGTAGGAGTAACTTAAAGTAACCAGAATGGCTCTTGATGTTTTTGTTGTAATTTTAATGTATCATTGCCGGAATATGCAAACATTTCGACGTCTATTATACACGTATTTACTGATGAAACGTTTTCAATGACTATTACAATTCTCGGAATCATCAGTTTTATGGAATTTTCTTTACATGATGCCCGTTATTTCTTTTTATACGCTTTCACCGTCCTCAGGTCATCATACCAATGTTTCCATGCCTTTCCGTCTCTTTCCTCGTCCTCTCCCGCTATGCTGTTGTATTTTTCTCCCAAATACCAAATGCCCATCTTACCGTGCCTTGTCGTGCCCAGTGAACTAAAATCGCCCAGAGGCTGACGCGATGAGTGGTCCGCTCGGGCATTGGCTCCTCTGCGCAAAAGACCGGTCAGATGGCCGATGCTCTCAGCGTTTTTTTTCTCCTATATATTGCGAATAATATTATACGAAATAATATAGATACATACCCTCAAGGAGGAAATAATCCCCATGATAAGAGTACCTGCTGCTTTAAGATATAAACAACTGTGTGATATTTCAAACATTTATTTTGCAAATCAAGTGATTGAATTGAAAGAATCTTATGTTTAATTTCACGGTATCAATTATCAATGCGTATTATCAGTAATTTTATCTCAAAATTATACCACGTTTCTGTTGTTTAAGTGTATCAAAAATCAACTCTAGTTGTCTAATGTAGCGGTTACTCTGCCAAAGTCAGGTAATTGATTCTACATCATTACCTCTCATCACTCTTGAACTCTTAACACAACTGCTTGTAAATGTTTAATTTAAATTAAGATAAAAACTTAGCATAATTTACTCAGCAATGATTTAAGTCAAATTATATTCTGGTGTGTGCAATTTGTTTGGTCTACAACCATTTATTTTATGCTTAAAAAGATTAAATAACGGCAATACCTTTCTGTCGGGTGCGAATTTTTTCTACATTGCGCTCAATTAAGAAATTAAATAAATAAAAGTTGAATGAAACTCTCAAAGTATCATAATTCATCGTTGATAAATAATTTAAAATTCGCATCACACCGCAAAAACAAAATGCACAGGGTCAACAACAGGGTGTTGACATGTTATTCATTCAGTCGATTAATATTTAATATGTTTTTAATGGCGACAGCACTATTTCTCAGGGGAGTGGTCATATTTGTGCTTGAAGATATGAGAAGCTGATCATTATGAGGCATTTCAATAGCTTTGAGTTGGTTAGATTTGGTGCTGCTGATGCTAAATTGAAAATAACACTGAAATTCAATTAAAAAGCTCGATGCTTTTTGTACGATCTTGATCGCTGTAAGTTGGGATTGATCTTTCTAGAGAGACATGTGGAACGCCAATGATTTTCAATTTTTAAAAAAATTGTATCAAGGCTTATGCGTTTCTCCATGCTGCAAATATAATTCGACTCTCTGCGGAACTGCACTTCTGATTGCCTAATGCATTCAATCAGTGATTTTGAGTTGAGTACTCCATTCAGGGCGAAGTCTGTAGTTAAATGTGAATATATCTACAAGAATGTATTGCCAGGTAAATTATCCACTCATTCTTAAGCCTAACGGGTCGTAATATGTAGTTATAACTATTGCTTTATAAGTAAAATACTCTTCAATCACACTGAAATCGGATATGACATGAATAGAGCACGTAATAATATCTGCGATACTGCATTAAAGAAATTTGGTTCCAGAATGGAATTTCAAGTACGTAATATTACTTTTTAAGAGAGACGTTTTCACGTTTTAGTTGGAAATCATGTAGAATACGCGTCAATGATTTGAAATCCTGAGCAAGGTGTTTAATTTCTGAAAGAAAAAAGATACGGAGAAAATACACTAGTTTTAAACTTCACTATGGACCAGAAGAATGCATATTGAAAGTCCTGAGTATGACGATGGAAGAAAAAAGGTTATACAAATGTCTTACCCAACAAGATAACTGAAAATCTACGATTGTAGTGATGAAAAAGAAAGGCTAATCCTAGCGGTGCATAGCATTCACAATGATGAAACATGGGAGGTTGATGTGATGTCCTCACACGATTCAAGTGAGGATATAACAGAAACAGACAATTAGTATGAAAATTGGAACTACCCAGTATTATAATGCTGCATATTTTAAACATTTTACGCTATATCCTGATCGATGCTGACATAATCTCCCCTATTTTCATCCTTTCAGCGTATTCAGGCTATCTAGAGTTGAATCAAAGACAAAAGATAAAATACAACAACGCTAATTTAAAATAACTCCAATCAAATTTTCAAAAATACACCTTTACTTTTAATTCAGAGAAAAAATGTTTCGAATCTTTCAAATTTTTACGATTCTTTATTAAAATTTTTGATTCTCCTTCGCTTAGTGTAACACTCTTCCGACTTTTAAGAGGTGGTTTAAAATTCTGGTTAATTTTTTCCGCAGATTAGCACCCAATTAAATTTTATTTTCCACTCTTATAACCCACCACATTGAACACACGCCACGAGACAGTGCTCACTCGCAAGAAATTCCGAACTCTTTGACCACCAAATAATGTCATGTCGCGCTTGACTACCGTTATCATCCAAAATGCAGCCTCATGGGGCGTGCCTACCAAGACGTTTGTAAACAAAACTATTTTGGAGACGCCCCGTACTCTCCCTCTCGGCGAAAACATGGTCTAGGACGAGGCGAACAAGTCAGTGTAGCGCATCGCCGCAGCAAGGCAGAGGAGATCGCAAGCCTTCCCGGTTTCCTTCAGGACACACCTCCTCGGAGACTGCGGGGAAACCTGCGACCTCTCCCATCCCCACCCAACGGTTCCAAGACGGTTATCTTCCACCGAACTTCATCCCTTCCGCCTGCCTCACGGCCACCTCCCACTTGATTCCGCATCGCGTCCCTCTCCCTCCTCGAAAAAACCTCTTGTCTCCCTTCCATCATTCCCCATCTCGTTCCTGCAGCTCTCTCCACCGCTCCCCTGCCCTTAAACCTTCGCTCCTAGTCTTTCCCCCCAAACCCACGGCTCCGCTCTAGACCGTCCACCCACTCTTGAGAATCCACCCTCTCCCCAGGGGCCACTCCCTCTCCTCCCACCCCCTCTCCTCATCCCACCAATGGGTCAAGCCACGGTCGTCAGAGTACACGAGCAAATTCTCTCCATCCTCCTCCACCACCTGCCACCCTTGTCCCGCCGTGCGCCTAATATTTTTCCGCTCTCGTACTCTCAAAAACCAAAAATTTCGATTTGGCTCGGCCGTCTCTCCTGCGGTAACCTGGAAATCGGTTTAATCCGTTTTGATGTTATGCTTTCCCTTTACTTTTTTTTCACGACTCTCTATTCTCTCTCTTTCTGTCGTTGCTCCTGACCCGAAAATGAATTTTTTGTACATATTGTACAAAAGCCACCACTTCGGATCTCATGAAGACGGGAGACTGGGTGAACTTCTGCTTTTTTTTTGGAACCTCCTCTCGGACTCCGAATTCTATTTTTTTATAACTTTTGGTGTAACATTTTCTATCTGTGTTCAACGGACATGGCAGGGCATCTAAAAAAATAATTTATTAACGTCACTAATAAAGTGTTTTATCTGCAGCGCAACCATTCATTAGGATATTTTTGGCCTTATCGACATCCGTGACATTGCACCATCCAGACTCAGCGTCAATTTGTTAAAATTCAGGAATTTTGAAAGGTTAAATTTTTTTGATATTTCAGGATGAGAAATTATTTTTCTATTGAGATGATTTAGTGAATACCTATGTTTTTCTACATCAAGGAACCTTTCTCATTTCTCAACTGCGTATTAGTGCGGTTTTTATGAAGTTCGTCTTTCATTTTATGCGTTTATTAATACTCTACCTTTGGATCCGATATTCTGCCACTTATAGTATTCCGTGTTTGTATGTGTGTGTGTATATAAAAATATATATATTATTTATATTTTTATGCACGTGTTAGTTATATGATATTTATAAATATTATATATATATTTATTTATTTATATTTATATATCATCAGTTGCGATTTTCCAGAAAGAAAAAGGCTAAGCTAAATATTAAAATAGGCGGGGAAAGAATAGAGCAGGTAGAGCAGTTTACATATCTCGGAAGTGTTTTGGACCAATACGGTCAAAGTGGTAGGGACGTAAGGAGAAGAATTGCGCTAGGCAAGGAGGCTTTCTCAAGGAGGAGGGAGTTGATGACGGGGACGTTGAGTAGGGATGTTAAGACAAGACTCGTAAAAACTCTGATATGGAGCGTAGCTATGTACGGCGCGGAAACGTGGTCGCTGAAGCAGGAGGATAGACGTAGATTGGAGGCTTTTGAAATTTGGGTGTGGAGAAGAATGGAGAAGGTGAAATGGACCGAAAGGAAAACAAATGAGGAAGTACTAGAAATGGTGGGGGAGGAGAGGGGTTTGTTGAGAGAAATCCTATGGCGGCAGGAAAAATGGATGAAAGGCATATTGAGCGGTAGTGGAATGTTGAAAAGGGTAATAGAGGGGAGAATGTTGGGCAAGCGTGGTAAGGGTAGGAACAGGATAGGGATGTTGGACGGGATGAAGGGAGGAAAGAAGTACACCGAGATGAAGAGGGACCTGATATAGATTAGTTTGCTAGGTGGGGAGTCACAAAATGTTTATTTGATAGTTGTGTCCATCCAAAAAAAAAACAAAAAAAACCTACCTTAACCGGTAGATTACCTAAACAAAAATCATCAGTATTTCAATCTTTAGATTGGTTTACTGCAGCGTTCCATTCTTCCCTATTTATTGTTAATTCCCTCACCTTGCACTCCCGTATTACTTGATTCCGGAACTTCTTGTAAAGGGCTTCCTCAGTTTCAATAATTGGATTCTTGTATTTCCTCCTTTCTTCTATGAGGTAACTTATTTGAATTGTAATCCATGGCCGTTTGGCTGGCGCTGTCTTACTCAATCTATGTCTTATCTTACGTCTTACTCATCTGCTAATTCGTTTATCATATTCTTCATTTCCTTCCATCGTCCTTCTATGCTATTCGCTTTTATACCTTCTATTTTTCTGTCAATGGTCGTGGTGAACTTTTCTCTTGTCTGCTTTTCCTCCAGTATTGTTGTGTCCTATCAGATTTCCTCTGTCACTTTCTTGATTTTCTTGTATCGCAGCTGACTGTCCATGACCACCAGGTTGCGATCGCTATTTATATCTCCGCCGGGGTAGATTGCTTAACTTGGTTTCTGAATCTCGTTCTCACGAAGATGTAGTCAATTTGATATCTTTCTCTGTCCCCTAGCATCTTCCAGATATATCTTCTTCTCGAAGATTAAAAATGAATGAGTGTTGCACGAAGAGGGTGCTTGCCGCTATCATGTTCTTCTTGAAGCAGAATTCTATCAGTCTTTCTCCCGTGGGATTACGTTTTCCAAATCTGAACTATCCCACGTCCCTTCCCTCTTGGCCTTCTCAACTAACAGCGTTCCAATCTCCCATCGCGATTAGGTTCTCCGTCCTTTTTTGGCTGCTCCTATAACTTCTTCCAGTTGTTGCTCTATTTCCTCTTTTGAATGGATGGATGTTGGCATTTACACCTGCACTATCACTGTGTCTGTAGGCTCTACCTCTAACATTCTCATCAGAATTATCTCATTGTATTGCCAACACGATTTGGCTATTCTTGATCACTCCTTCTTGAATATGATGCCCACTCCCCTCTGTTCGTCCCCTCCGTCATTCGAGTATATCACCCTGTATCTGTCGCTTCAGAAGTCATCGACCTCAGCCCACTTAATTTCGCTCACTCCTAGGATGTCGATTCCCAATCCATTTCCATATTAGCATTTTCCAACTTTCCGCACACTTCCAATGATCTCACGTTCCTTATCCTGTATTTATTTGTCTACCTTGATGATGTTCTCCTCCCAGTAGTCCCCACCCGGAGATTCGAAATTCACCCTAGCTCGCAGCTGTTACAGCTGATACCGGGACGATCCACTCGGTCTGCGCCACCAGTGCCCAATGTTGATACTGCTACCCTTCACCATGGGTTCAGGGGTCTATTTTTCTCTTGGCTTCGTTCCAAAAAACCAGTCCTAACTGTTTTCTAAACTGAAAAATTTTCTTCCGTCAAGGGAACCGAACCAGCGACCTTCGTCTCCACGCTATCGACTTCAGACACGCTACATCTGGTCCAGCCCTGCCCGGCCCCACACAGAAAACAAACACACATACATATGTGTGTGTGTATATATAATATATATATATATATATATATATATATATATATATATATATATATATATGAAATAGGTACTGTTGACTAAATGAAAGCAGTTGAAGGTTATGTTGAATGTTAAAAACGTGCCCAAGGATAATGTTTTTTAAGAAGTCAGACAAAATAAATTGTTTGCATGCATTTTTATGTATTTCAAATGACTCTTAAGCTTCAGATAAACTACGTAGTAGTGAAGAATTCACGCATAGTTACTGCCTATATTTTCATTTTCCAGTTACAAGCCGTAAAAATTATAGGCATTTTAACGATTAGTCTTGAAAATAGGTAAGCGGAGGAATATCAAAATCTATCGAAGGATACTCTGAGAAGGAGTTGTCAATGTCTGGCCAATGGATCAAGGCTTTCGTATCACCCAGCTGAGTAGTGACATTCTCCAATGTCAGTTTTCACACCTGAACAACATGCGCTGTATGCCAATCACATCCTCTGCTCTTACATTTTCCGTCACTCAAACTCGACAGGAATATATTGATGAGAGTGAAGCGACACGAGTGTATGAAAGCGCTGCCATGTTAGTGATATTTAAAAAGTGTCGGGAAAGGAGTACTTTTTGTTCTTGGCTGGGTTCATCTTTGACTTTTCCTCCATTTACACCACGGTTCACTCAATTCATTACGTAGACTTGGAGGCTTTGAATGTATCACTTGCTCAGCACAAATATCATGAATACTTTGATTGACACTTTCCTTGAAAGAAAAAGAAACTTTCACTTGAAAGAAAAACATTTTCATTCTGCTAAATTGAACTCTGATTGGCATGACAAAAAATTAGGATATGACCACTAGAGATTAATGATCTTTGAGGTGGAAGTCTGCCAAAAACATCGAGATAAATAAACGCCCACTAATGCATGTCAGTTGATACAAAATACCGGTATTGAATAAGAAAAATAATTTTATTCTGTAATATTTTTAATTGTGGAAGAGTAGTATGTTATTTAGTATTATTTACTACTTTTTTCATCATTTGGCTACTTCATTTTGATTGATCCGACGTGTGTGTCCACTGTTTTTATTTGTTTTCACGGATTTTATAACCCAACAGAAAATGAGATTATGTAGATTGGATTTATATGACATCATTTGTTCAATATTCCATAGTTTGTTTGCAAAATTTGGTAAATATAAACAATAAAAACTCAAATGTTAAATTTGACATTTTTAATTTCTTGAAGGATACATAGGGGAGCGTTCACAATTAATAAACTATTTCTGCTAATTTTTCTCTGAAATATTTATACAAAATTTTAATTTATTTTAGCTTTCATATTTTCCTTTAAAATTCTTCCCATTTCATCATGCAATTCTCTAGCTAACCGGATAGTCACGACACACATAGTTGTACAAGCGTTTCTGTAGCAGATAGGCTGTACATTATTGGAGTTTATATGAAACCTTGTAGGAGCCAAGCGCAATCTGTTTAAAAAAAGTTTTAAGCAGTCGCGATGGATTTGCAGGATATCTCGTATTTTCCTTCTTTGGGAGAAAGGTAATTGCTTTCTCCACCCCAACCTTTTCGTACTTCCACCGAGATGAGAATGCAGGAGGTATTTTGAAGCCCTTACGGCACCTCCCCCTCCCCCATCAACACGGATTTTGAAACGCAGACAGGATTTAGGTGTAGGAGCTGAAGGAACTCTTACGGGAATATATATAATTCCGGGCAGAAATGTTCACAATTTCGGATCGCCAAATTTATACGTCCATGACATTCTAGTTGAATTACGTTCGCTCTCCCCATCTCTCTCTTTCTCTGTCTATCTGTTCCTCCCTCCACATCCTTTCCACGGCGCCCCTCAGCTGCAAATGATTTTCCCCTCTCCCTGTGTAAATCCGCCCGCCTTCTTTTTCCGACAGTCTGCGTTCACGGGCCAGATGTATAAGCGACGAACCTCCCGTCTCCCCCATACCCTCCTCCACCTTTTGCCTTTTCCCCTTCCGCCGCCCACCTTCTCTTCCCCCCCCCTCCAGGTTCTCTCTGTGGAACCTGGAACCTTTCTCCCTCCCTCACCCCTCCAACCCATCCTCTTTTCACCTGCGGATCCCGTCATCTCACCTCCGTTAAATTCCCTCGTCTTACACCTCCACCTCGACTTTGAACACTCCACCCAACCACCCCGCCCTTGCCCTGTCCCTTCTTCCCACCCCCATAGAGGCAACCTCCGCTACTGCCATCTCCCTTCCCTCTTTCGCCTCGTTCCCTCCTCTCTCACCTTACCTCTTCCCCTCCCTCCCCCACCCGCCAACTTCCTTCTCATTTTTCCCCTCAAACTGCGATGAAAATGAATT
Source organism: Hetaerina titia (assembly GCA_037158775.1). Classification (NCBI taxonomy): domain Eukaryota; kingdom Metazoa; phylum Arthropoda; class Insecta; order Odonata; family Calopterygidae; genus Hetaerina; species Hetaerina titia. The sequence goes on from CM073773.1 coordinate 53,672,962, forward strand.
TGGCTCAGGTAGGTATGTTCCGTGGCGCAAAAGATATTGGATTCTTCCTCCGTTCTCCGTTTTATAAGAAGTGCTGGAGGAAATGGGACGCCCTGCGCGGTCTCAACTTTTTCGCCTCCTCCCGGTTATTTCAAGTTAAACTAGTTGTGTGGAACAATTCGTAGGCCGGGTTAGACGTGGAGGAAGGTGATGAGGGGCGGGAGATAAAGAGTATAGAGGGATCAAACTGTTTACCCCCCTTCCCTCCCAAAAAAAACAAATCTTTCATTAACCAATTTTCGTTGGCAGGTAATTCCTATTGCTCAAGATGTGTTGCGCCGAAACGGTTCCGTGACGAAGAAAGAGAATTTTATTTCGGGCAGTGTAAATATTAACGAGAGTTTCACAAATGTTTTAAGGCGCAATCTTATAATGAAAGCTGGCCTCTTTCAGTTGAACCGAATGAACACTCTCCCAATACCTTTACGGATAAGCGGCAGCGCGTCATTTTGGTTTCAAAAGTTTGTTCCCGTCTTTACCGTGTCTTCTCACTCGAATATTTAATATCTTCCTTATTTTTGCTCACAAGCATATCCTAGCCACCCCATATTATCCAACAGCTGAAGGAGTTTCAGTGGCGTAACCTCAACTTGAGTCAACAAACAGAGAGTAAACAAAATCAACCGGCATTATAAATTCACTGCTGACGTTAAAACTTTCCACTGCAGATATATGAATGAAATGTGGGATACACGTTCATATTGGCCTACAAAATTCAGCGCGTGAACATGTGACGGAGGGAAAGCGTTAGGTTCAGAGTGAATATTTAAACCCAAAATTACGAGTAACGAAGCTGATGTTACACTTTTATGATATACGAGTATAAGCGCTTTGACTCATTAATCGTCGTACAATTGGAGGAAAATATAGTAAAATTATCTCGTAAGTGTTTTGAACCAACACAGTCAAAGTAGTAGGGACGTAAAGAGAAGAATTTCGCTAGGCAAAGACGCTTTCACAAGGAGGAGGAAGTTAATGACGGGGACGTTTTGTAGGGAGGTAAAGAAAAAACCAGTAAAAACTTTGATATGGAGCGTGGCTATATACGGCACGGAAACGTGGTCGCTGAAGCAGGAGGATAGACGTAGATTGCAGGCTTTTTAAATGTGGGTGTGGAGAAGGTGAAATGGACCGAAAGGAAAACAAATGAGGAAGTACTGGAGATGATGGGCCAGTAGAGGGGTTTGTTGGGAGAAATCCTATGGAGGTAGGAAAAATGGATGCAAGGCGTATTGAGCGGTAGTGGAATGTTGAAGAGGGTAATAGAGGGGAGAATTTTGGGTAAGCGAGGAAAGAGCAGGAACAGGATAGGGATGTTGGACGGGATGAAGGGAGGAAAGAAGTACACAGAGATGAAGAGGGACCTGATGTAGAGTAGGTTGCTGGATTTGGTTTTGTTTGGAGTTACAAGATGTTTATTTGATAGTTGTGTTCATCCAAAAAAAGTACATTAACCGGTAGATTACCAATAATAGTAGTGAAATTACAAATGTTCTTGCAATAATAAAGTTCTAATAAATGAAACCAGTTGAAGTTTTATTTAATATACCGTATTTTACACAATGCAAACAGAAACCAATGCACACTTCCTCGTATAAATTATTCTCCACTTGATGGATAAGTACTCTGATGTTCTTTAAATAACCCTTTAACTGAAAAAAGCGTCTGAGGAGAAAATATCGTTGCGACTAGGCAGTTGAAAATTTTCTAGATCTCTTTAATGACAGGAATAACTGGTCATCTCGATTGAGATATTAGCAATGCAACACCCCAACATGAGATTTTTTGAACTTGTAATGTTAAAGATTGTGACATCGGGAAAAACTTTATCCTGGTGAGATAGATGGAGGACTGCATGTTGTAATGGATTTAAGGGAGACATAAAATTTTAGGAATCGAAGAAGAGTTTATTAGGGAGTGTCAGTTTGTGTCTTGTTAGACTGGGCTAAGAAATGAATCAATGTTCAGTATTTGTCCATACATAACCTGTCATTCAGACAGTTCAGTCTGTGTTCGTCCAAAATCTAGCTAAAACGATAAACTACCAAATAAAAATAATAACCCCTAATTATTAAGGGGATTTAAGAGTATTTTATTAATGTCACCTAGACCAAAAAAACTTGAGCCATTGGAATGAGCCATTAAGATTTAACCCGCTAAATTAACAAACAAGGTCTGAAAACATGTATTAAAATGAACATTATTACAACGTGCCACTCAGTTAAGGAAATACATTTAAAATTTGAAACATCTAGTATTTACAAAGTAACAATTGGATTTATGGGGTATTCCTAATGACTAAGTTTTTCAGTTTTTCCCTCTTAAATAAATATTTTAATAATAAAAAACTGTTAATCCTACCACTATGTAAAGTAAAAAAAAAACAAATCTGATTAAAATTTTCCTTAAATTAATCGATAATTAATTTAACAAAAATTTCGTATTAACTAAAGAACTAAATTATAATTTAAACCACGTAAAAATGTATATGATGCAATGGAAGATGTATCAAGCAAAACCAAAGATAAGCCACTATTTTCAATCTAATACTTAAACTACCATGTGACAATGTTACAAGAGGTAATTTAAAATTATAGCTCTAGTATACTTAAGGTATAACCCTCGTAGTAATATCAATTGTAATCCAGCATTAAAAATTATAAACAAAGAACTAAAAAGATGAGCGACTTTGAATCATGTATTCTAACAATCTAAAGACATTGGGCAGTGATATTTTCAAAATCAGCACAATTTCTGTACGACCTATGGGGAGTTTAATCATTATAATCACTTTCTTCTAAATAGGGTTTATCAGTTTATTCTATTTAGTCATGAATTCCATCCAGTGCAAGGTGTTCGCCATTGAAAAGCTAACGATGCTAACTTAGGATGACATTCGCTTCGTCTTGTGATTGATACGTTCTCCCAACTCCATCGATTCATGGGACAAGATGCGGCTGATGAGCGGCACTTGCGGGAAGGTAGGAAATTTATTGGCCTTTATAAGATATAATAATTGGACTTGACCGGACGGAAGTGGGACCTTTCCATGGAATTTCACTTTCTAACTACTTTTTCTTTTCCCATGGCTTACGCTGATACAAAAGCACTTAAGTACATTAAATAGCAAACATTTTTTGGAGAAATGCTATCAGATCTTCCCTGATAAAGAGTGAACTACGTCTTTAAAGCTGAAAATAGTTTGCGCTTTCCAACATTGGAATCTAAGGACAATATTTGTATGTAGCAAAATTCCTCAGAAATCTCATTATAGTGCCAATGGTCAATAATATGCCATGTTTACCAAAAAATAACAATGCATTTGGGTCCGTTCGAATTCTTTGTTATTTTTAGTTTTTTTATAACATTCTATGACGTGATGTATTGAATGACTAATTATATGCTAATTTGAAGCAATATCTATTTAATAAGCATGAAAAGAACATTTTAGTGGAGTATTATTATATAGTTTATAGAGGGGCATTAAAGTAATCCCATTAATTTCATCGAGTGCGATTTTTTCGAATCGTATAATTCGTGTCAATTCTTAATTAGTATCTTCTAAGCAAAATTCTACCAGTCACGGTAGCCATCTGGTGTCATAGGGAAAAACCACCGCTACCTTCTTAGGTTGCATCTAAGTCGACAATACATGGTTTAACACCCTACTTTACAATGCGGCGTTCTTTAACTACTCAAACACGTTGATAGTGAAGGAGAGGAATTGAATTACACTTAAAACATGGTGAACGCAAAAGAGCCAACGATCACGGCGATCATGGATAAGTCGCTTGGGCCTATTCAAGGAACTAACTCAATAGCATTGGCAAGAAATGTTGTTGACCTTTGAGAAATTCACTTCCTCTCCGCCATTTACTATACGACCTAATGTAATCACCGCGAATATTTTTGCGTTAAATTAAAACCAGATATTCTCCAGTCTTAAATCTTGATCCACAGATTTTAGGCCTCACCCAAATTCCGCCGATCTCTTGGAATAACGTGAGTAGAGTCTTCATTGGCCGTGGAGAACGAGCGCCGCCGTCTGTCTTCTCCAACTCTCCGCCCTCCTTTCTTCCTCCCTTCCCTCGCGAGGTAATTATGGATGGCAATTTCGATCCAGTCTCACTCTTACACCCTTCACCACCCCCACTCCGACCGCCATGCCTTCTTGCCTGCGAAGTCGGTGATGTAGTTACCGATCTTATTTCCACCACGGCGACATTTGGGAATACTGTTCATCCTGCCGAGGGCGGAACGGGGGGACATGGGCGGGGGGAGGAAGGCGCTGCCGTCTAACAGGATGGAGCTAGGAGGTGTGAGAGAGGGAGGGATTTTTGGAGTGGTATGTCTGAGGAAAGGTTGAGGATGGATGTGTCTTATGTTTGCATATATGTGTGCGTATACATAACGTTGGCACACACACACACACATAGATAGTACACATACATAGATTTTTTTATATATACCTGTATATATATTCTTTTTATAATATTTTTTGTGAACATCCGCCCGGCAAGTGGAGAGATCCGGTGTTCAAGCCCCGGTCGAGGAAATATTTTTACACTCATGGTCTGCTTGAATCTGCCTTCACCACCTTTCCCGTGTTCGTTCTTCATGTGTGTTCCTATCCCCTTTCCTTATATCTACAGGTATGTGAATGAATATTTGTTCACCGTATGGCGGGATTTCGTGTTCGGATGATTATATATATACATATATATATATATACAACCCCTCACCTCGAATGCCTTTCCCCCCCTTTTCCTTTCTTTTCCCCTCTTTTTTCCCCCATTTTCCCCCTTCTCCTTCCTACCACTGCTTTCGGGCTCTCCTCTGCCTCAGTTCTGTTCCTAATTCCTCTTGAGAAAGGTGGTTGCACCACCGAAAATTCGAGAACTAGTGAGTCCCTCTTTAATATGTTTTAGTTTCTGTGTTTGCTATGACCATTTAGTGAATTTTATTGTGCACGTTCGTGGCTTTTCCAAGAAAGTGAATATATATATATATATATATATATATATATATATATATATATATATATATATATATATATATATGTGTGTGTGTGTGTGTGTGTGTGTGTGTGTGCGTGCGTGTGTGCGTGTGCGTGCGTGTGTGTATATTTATAGACACATGTACATGTATGTATTGATATATGCATATATATATGCATATATATACACTGAGGGAGGAGGTAAGGTATTAGAGAGATCTGAGGATGAGGGCCTGTAAGGAAAGAACGATTGAAGCAGGGAGGTGCGCGGAACTTGAGGGCGTTTTAATGTATGATATAGATCCTAGAGAATAAAGAGGCTTTATGTAGTCATATGTGAGTTATCTTGAACGTTTTCACATGAATATTGCTGCCATGTTTAGGTGCAATTAAAACATTTAAGAAGTTATCAAAAAATTGAATTCGGGAAGTGGTGCATATGCGGAGACGATAAATGGTTGAGATGCCAAATGTGGTGAACTAATGGTTGTAACTAATTCGGACAGAAAAGGCGGTAGTGGGTTTTTAATACAAAAAGAGGGGTAGAGGTTTCATAATCCTTAATTTTCCACTATCCCTTATAAATATTTCCCACTCCACTCCCTTTTTTAAAGAATAGTACTCTTTCGCTTCTGATAAAGTCTACAGGACCACTGAAACGTACAAAAAATGAGCGAGTCTGCTTTACGTTTTCTCTATATTTCAGTAGTTGAATTCCTTAAAACGCACATTTTATTAGCAATAGTATTTTGGATTGGGATAGGATTTTAATGGACCTATTCCCTGTACAGTTCCTACATTTTGTTCCCTAGCACGTCATAATACTAGGGTAAGGGGGAAAATTCTCGGCCTGACAGAGAGATGGCGTTCCAATCAGCGAAAATTTGTGATTCTTGTTCGAATCGACCAACTGGGTGCCAAAATTCACGAGAAGAGGCCAGTTTTTAATAACAAAAAAATTATCTTTCACCAGGACAACTTACTGTCACCTGCTCACAATGGTGCGTTGGTGATGGGAAAACTACGGGATTTGCGGTACTATTTGCTCGGCCACTCCCCCCCCCATAATTTTCCTAATTTAGCACCCTTCGACTTACGTCTGTTGACAAATCGAAAAAATTGATTTCAGGGAAACTCTTCGTGTCCAATGAAAAAGTTGAGAGGACTGTAGACTGATATTTTCACAGTCTTCCAGAAACTCACTTTCGGGAAGGGATACTGATGTTGGAAAACGCTGGACCAAGTATATTGAAGTCAAGGAAGATTATGTAGAAAAATAGAGTAATTTTTTAACTGAAAATCGCAGTCCTTCATTATCAGACCGAGAACCTTTGCCCTCACTCTCGTATATCCTTAAATTCTACATATCAACTTGCAATAACTCGCTCTTTATCTCTGTATACTTTTCATTTCGCTTAATTCCGTCCAAAAATCCATTTATTTTCCTCCCTCTACCTATCTTCCTCAGCATTCTAATCTTTATAGGATCTACCCCTTACAGAATCTTTTGCCTCTTAGCATCTCCTCCATCGACTACTCCAGCCTTCAGATGCCTTCTAACAGCCTTTCCTCTTAAACTAGCATGCACGGCTTCTTTGTAGGTTTTGTTTTCTGTCTAATAATTTTTTTCCATTCTTCCTCAGATCTAAACTCAAAAGTCTTCAAAATAAACTTCTCTTTTTGCCTAAACGACTAAGTTGTTCAGTAAAATAAACCTACGCCACATATCAAAGTTTTCACAAATTCTTTCTAGACATTTTTACCAAAGACACAAGTTATCAACTACCACCTTTTAGTTAAAGCATTTTAACGAACGAAATTCTTATATTAATTTCATTTATGTTTTTATCAAATTCTACTAAATGGACTTAAAAGCTCAGTGACTGCAAGTATGGCGAATAATGGATCCGTTCATGGCGTACGCCTGCTTATGTTCAGCACCGCAAAATGTTTCCCCTTCGATGGAGCGTTGAGGCGGCGCAAGAGAAACGTACGCCTGGGAGAGGGGGAAGGCGGTCGTTAGTTTATCGCGAGTGACGTCACTGAATGATAATTTGCGCCTGGTTCTCAGAGAGTGGGATGCTGGATCAACTAATGATGCTGCCGGCTAATTTGCTGCGACTGCGAAATTAGATGGTGTGGAAGATTTAACAATTACAGGTTCGCCCACAGTGAGGTAACTGTCGATTTAACGACGCACGAAGAATTGCGCTGTCAAGGTAGCGTGTTTGGAATGGGATACAGCTAGGCTGCATGCCTATTGAAAGGCAGATATTTTTAATAAGGCTGACATTTTAATTGAATACCTTAAATTATTAAATATTTACAACCGTATTTTTGGTGGTAATATAATATATTCTAATTATGTTGTCTTTTTTAATATTTTACCTGAATTCGTTTTTTACTTGTGAGAGGAGCGTTATCATTCAGTGGATAGAGCTTTAAGCTACCGGCTAAAGGGCCCCGTTAGTTATAAGTCGTTACCAGGTGACGACTCTGGGTACCTTTGGCTTCCACTTTGGTTGCCAGAACTTTCTGGAAAACAACAGGCGGTAGAGGGAAAGAGCTGCCCCTTACAATCTAATGTAAATATCACATGTCATTGGGTTTAGTAGGTCTTAAGAGAGCTCAAAAATCACCTATTTAACCAACCTATGCGTTGAATACTGTAGTTTTCTTCCGAAAGTCACGTTTATATTGTCACTGTAGTGTAGCAATTTAAAAATAAGTATGACCGATGGAAATTATTTTAGAAACTACCAATTTTAAATTATACATATATATATAATATATATATATATATTTCTTATCCAGCACTTAATTCTTCCTGCGAATCTACTCTTCCTAGGGCACTTATTGGTGCTAATTCATTGTGGAAGTATATATTTGTACAAAAGTGGTATACTTTTTCTCCGGTTAACCATTAAAAAGTTATTTAATGATTATAATTTATTTCTTTGTTGGTACACAAAAGACCCTTTTACAGCTCCTATTTTGCATTCCTATTTTTCAGACAAATCACATTGGCACAACGTTAGCATTTGGAAGTTAAGAGAAAATAGTCTGGGACGTTGGTGAAATAATTTCAACATTTTTGTTTGCTTCTAAGTTGTAAATAGTTAAATATATCAGCTATTCTCTTCAAGGTTTCAGAATATTTTTTATACCACGCCCTTTTTTATACCTTCATATGGAGAATTATTTACGAACTTACCTTTCGGCGGTTCTATACATTTCAAAAGAGTTAAAAGACTAAGTCAATATATATCGTCAAATGTATCCAAGAAAATTTACTTGTCCCGCAACGTAAAAATCATAAAGACGAATGTTAGATTGATTGGTGAGGACATGCCTCATACCCTCCCTAGCCTTGGAGCAAATGAAATCACACATTCAGTGTACGTGGAACTTCCCTCTCCTGTTCAGCCCATGGTTTCCCCGATCAATCTGGCATCCAGAATATCAAATATCCTGAGCGTATCTAGGGGCACCAGCCAATTTCGAATGCCAAGCCTTAGAGTGATATACCCTTCGCCTACTACACTGAGACGTTCTGGGTGCTAATACGTACACCCTATCGTTCCTTATATATACAATTAGTAATTCTAATCCAGCACTTAATAGTCAGTCATCTTGATAAATATCTGGTTTAAAGAGACTTTAACGATTGGAATATATCCTCGCAAAAAATAGCTCAATCACCTTATTAATAACAATTTTTGGTCATTTGAAATATAGATCATATCAGATAAACAGAATTCTGATTGTAAATATATCAGTTATGATCACTTTTTAAATTATCTAAGAAACTTGAGTGATTAACTTGAGTTAAAAATTTTCTATTAAAGTGTCCGTCAAAAAGTGAGGGTCTTAAAAATTCTACGCAGGAAATTTTTGTCAACATTATTATGAATCGGCAATCATTTCAGCCGAAGGTACCCATAATATTCATTAATTGCTAAGATTGAGAAGATATGTTAATATGTCAAGATGGACGTCGCAGATGAATGACTTTAACTTTTAAGTAAGTAACGTGAGAATGATCCAAATACATTATTCGTTTTCACTAGAGAGAAACTTTTTTACTATTTCGCTTTAGCATCTGAGTTTCCAACATCATGACCATGAAAAGCAGAAAAGTTACACCATCAATGCTGAAAATGCCGATCGTTTAACGACCATGAATAAACCTTTAGGCAACAAAATCTCGGTCCCTTCGTCTGCAACATACGAATTATATCTGTATAGAATACCAAATATCTCGGTTATGCTAATGAATGATTAAAGGGATGAGATCATTCTATGTTGGTGTGAAGATGAATAGTGAATTCTAAATTGATTGAAATTTTTTTAAAACGAGACATTATTCTGGAACTAAGCCCGCTTCCACATTAAGGGGCAAATACGTTTCTGAGTGAGTTTCTGGGAATTGATTAAATTTCTCGTCCTCATTATTCAGAAATTCTGAGGGACAATTACGATTATCGTCGAAATTTGATCATTTCGTGAGTTAGGTTATCTGATCCGAAAATGTAGTTTGTTGCCAAGTTTGTGAATAGTTGCATACTTTTCGGTAATAAGCATGAAATATGTTTGCAGCTACTCTGATTCCTTGTGGTGATTTTCTTTTATTTCATTCATTGTTATTAAGTGGTGAACCTAAAACTTGTGCTAATTTGTTTTTAAATTTAAGGGATACATTTTGATTGAAGTACTCAAATAAACCTCTTTATTTAAAGCATAAAAAATATAATTGATTCATAGAATGTCGGATGATTAATTATAATGAGTTATTTTAAAGAACAAAGGAAATTAATTTTAAATTATGTACTTGTCAAAATTTTGCTATAAATTATCTGCTTCCTGCATATTTATAGCAATTTGTGTTTTAAGTTTTATCGTGCAAAAAAGCAATAGAAGGAATTATGCAGAAAACATCATTTAATATTATCCATTCGCTCTATTGAACAAATTAATCACTCTATTGAATAAAAAAAACCGCCCATACGGTAATCAACCCTAAGGTTGGGTTTGATAGTCGAGGGTAAAGTTCATTCAATACTAAGCCCAACAGCGTCAGAAATTCACGCATCAGGGTAGGGGGGTTAGTTCCTTTCCCTGTGGCGCCAGGGGTTTTCCAGGACGGTCTAGTACCTGAAAAATCACACACATTTTATTGGATAATAGATATAAAAATGATCGATATTTCTATGTAACCTACATGGAAAAAAAATTCACCATTTCATTAAAAATAGTATGGCATTTTATTATTTTTAATGGCTCAGGTTATAAGAAACTTATTAAAAGAGATTATTTAACTAGGTATGGATCAAAGATTTATTTATATCCCTAAACTTACGAAAACAAACTTAAATTTTTCAACATTTATTCCTAAATATAATAATAGATACAAATTTTCTCTATATTTTTCTTGAAAACCATATTTTAAATATTTTTAAAAATTATTATTTTAATTCTATTTTTAAGCATAAATTTAAAAAATTTAGAAACTATGATTGAGCTTGTATCGAGTGAATATTTTCCAAATATGTTGGTAATGCTGTTCCTATTTCCTGTGCCTCGGGGCAATGTAAATAATGCTCGCGATTGGAGAGAATCTTTTTACTATTAGATATTTTCTGTGACAGCTGTGGAATCCAACCCCATTCTCCTATAGAAAACATCGTGATTATTGAACTTCCCTATTCTTACACCTCAGGTTCATAATAAGTTTTATGAGAAACCTTTTCAACTTATGGCCCTAATGAGTCCAAAATGATTTTACGAATGGCGAGTTTAGATAAATGCACCAAAAGGTGACAAGATATGACGACAAATTCGCGACAGGTAGGGTGAAATTTATGAAAAATTCAGTTGTGGAAAAGGATTGGAATCTCGTTGCCACTTCACCCTTATAAGGAAAACAAATCACCTGCTAAGAAGCAAGCAAGCTCCTAAAGGAAAAGAATGAATAATCTCCGCAAAGAATATATTTGCCTATAGCTTTCCAACAAACAGCGCAACAGCAGAAACTTAAGTGTAATAAATTGTTGGAAAGAGAACTCGGGGTAAGCAAAAGAGACAAAGGTACACATGAGCAAAAAAAGGAGAGAGAATTGGGAAAGGAAAAATGCGTCAAAAAAGAAAAATGCGAGAGATGACGAGAGATGACGAGAAGAAGAGGAATGGGGAGGGAATAGAAGGGGGAAGAAAGAAAGGAAGATTACAAGAAAAATCGAATGGAAGAAATCGGTGAGCCCGAGGGAATGTCGTGTAATGAAAGACAAATAACTCAAATATTCCGCCATAATCCGATGTTATGACATATCACTAGATGATACCGGATGAGAAAAAAAAACACGAGTTCGGTAGATTACGAAGAATACGTAAAAATTGTATTGAGGGTTATATGGACATATATTTGAATAGATACGTAAGGAAGTTAGAAAATGGATATGATTTTATGCTGAAATAAATCACTGCAGAAACATAAATATGGGTTGGAAAGATCGCCGAGTCTACACATGCATTTATTTTGCAACGAAACCAACAATTAAGAGAGAAATAGTTTATGAATAAAATTCATGCGATAGTGGTTTGTCAAGATGGTGGTCATGTGTTTGGTGGAAATGGAGGGAGAGCAAAAGATGCTGCGGGGAGAGCAGCGGCGAAGGAGGAGGAGGAGGTTGTAGGGTGAGAAGGGGGCGGAACTGGGGCAATAGTGCAGGGAAGCGAAGGCTCGGGGAAGTGAGGGCAAGGGTACTGTAGGCGCCTGTTTTTGTCACCTTCCGCCCAAAATAAAACGAAATAAAGAAAAGAAGTCAACCAGCCACAAGGTTTCTTTAGCTCCATGAGTAGAGAAGAGGAAGAGCGCAGGAGGCAAAGGAAGGGGGCGAGGTGGCAAAGGGGGCAAAAAAAAAGAAATGAAGTACTCCTCCCGCCCCATTCAACCCCGAGTCGTTTTCCCGGAATCCTTTTTGACAGCGAACCTCAATGGAGGAGGCAGGCAAAGGAAGACAGCTCCAATTGAACGTTCTCTCGCATCGCAACAGCGGATCCATCCCCATCTTCAGGAATTTCCACAAGCCGATCCACCCTCCCAGAAACCCCTCCCGTGCACCACAAACCCCAACCCTCTCCAAAAAAATTCCCCGTTCCCCCCACACCGACGCCATCCCCGGTGACAGTGACCTGCAGTGTGCGCGGGACCGGGATCGTCTTCCTGAATGGAGAGAGACTCCACCCCCTCCTCAATCTCTCGCCCTCCTCTAAGTTCTTTATCAACCGACCGTCCCCCCGCCCCCGCTCCCCTATGGGGACCACGGACCTCTTCTGCACGACTTCTCCTCGCAACCCGCACACACGTACACACACATGGATTCCTCCCGCCCAAACTCCCATCGGCTCTATTCATGCACGAGCGACACTACTCATCTGAGCTCTCGGTTTGATCCCGCGGGTGGTGCGGGTGCAGCGGAGGCTTGTGGTGTGGGACAAAATTTAGGGGTTTTCTCCAGAGGAGATGTGAGGAAGGATGAAAGGTAGGTGGGAATAGAGAGAGAGAGATTGGAGGGGGATACAGAACGAATGAAGTGAGAGAAGTCGGAGAGAATTAACGGAAGCCTTCATTCGCACGCATCTTGCCCCCGGCTGCGGGGAGGCTCGTGGGAGTGGCGGTTTGATGCGAAGGGATGGAATTAATGCTGCCGGCTTTACTGCATGCTGATTCGTATGTCTGTGTGTATATGTATACATATATGTATGTAGTGTATACAGTATATTTATTTTGTTAACTAATGGTTGATTCATGTAGTTATAGAATTATAGTCAAATGAAATATAAAAAGGTTAGCCAAAACGAAAACAACGCATGTCACTAATTCGGTGGTCCCAACCACCCTCATCAGGGTACGAGGAGTCACTCCTGCATGTATACTTATAAATATGTGTGCGTGCACACACTAATCTACCTATATATATATATATATATATATATATATATATATATATATCGATGATGTGGAAGTACTCACGAGAGCAATATAACATGTTGGCGACAAAATAGAACACAGAATAAAATAGAACACTCACATTGTAGATTGTTTGAGCTTTCGGCCTACTCCGAGGCCTTCAGGTCAGACTGAAAGGTCTTAGGGAAGAATGGTGTCTGGGGAGGGAAAAAAAGGGTGGGATGGTGCAAGGAATGCTGGGAGGGGAATTAAAGATGGCGGTTAAGGGTGGGGAAGCTATGATCCTAGCTTTCCGATCCTTTAAAATTCCCACCCTTAACCGCTATCTTTAATTCCCCTCCCAGAATTCCTTGCACCTTTCAGTTTCTTTGAGTCTGACCTGAAGAAGGCCTCGGAGTAGGCCGAAAGCTCAAACAATCTACAAGGTGAGTGTTCTATTTTATT
>CM073773.1:53688909-53758909 GCA_037158775.1 Hetaerina titia
AGGTTGATTCTCCGAACTCCATCCCATCGCCCCCCCCCCGGTCGTCTTGTCTCCCCGTGACCCTTTTTTTTTAAAGGTCCCACTCTCCCTCTCCCACCCCTTCGCATTCCTTTTAGCGAGGATAAAAAACAGAATGAATGAATCGGTGAATGAGGAAGTAGGAGAAAGAAAAATCGCGAGGCAAATAGAGCTCCTCCACGGAATTTTCGTGTCCTCTGTATCCCTTCTTGTCCCTTCCAACCACGGCCTTCGTCTCCTCCTCTCCTACCGCAAGGCCGGTCAAATCTCTTGCTCTTTGTCCCACACCACACTTCCCATTTTCTCTCTCTTTCAATTTCTCCCGTTCGTGGGGTGAGGGTTGTGCTGTGGAATGGGTGCGGTCGGGTGGCTTGGAGCATGGTCGGGAAGGAGGAGGGAAAGAGAAAAAGAGAGAGAGAGGGAGAGACAAGGGAGCCGTCCCTCTCCACTACTTCCTCCCATAACACTCTCCCCACCCTTTTTATCCCTCCTGACTCTTTTGTCTCCTTCCCGACCAGGCATTGCAGCAATTCCCCGCGACTGATTGCTTTGCTGCCCCGACTGTTTATGTCACGTGTGTCCCCACTCCTCCCTCTCACCACCCCTCTCCCAACCCCTCTCCCCACCCACTCGCCATTCCCCTACACCTTCCCGCCTCCCTAGACTCCTTCCTTACACCAACGTCCCACCAACCGCTCCGCCCCCTTCCGTCCCTGTCTTTCTCACCCTTGCCGTCATCCTTCGGCCCTCGGGAACCGGCCATCTCTCGCCCGGGGGATATTGGTGCGGTGCTTCCGACGCAGTTGGTCAGTAATGAAGAATGGTGGAGACAAATGCAGTCCACTTAATTTTGGCGAGCCGGAAAATAATAAACGGTTGGGCGATTATGAATGCGGCTGTGAGGATGGATTAATGAAACCACGAGCTAACTAACTAATTAAGGGCTCCATCAGGGGAAAACGTATTTACAGATCACTACTTGGCGGATTAAATTTAAAATGACCCCATTAAGAGGAGGTTAATTCACCTGGAAGTAATATCTCCGCAACGAAATCACTTGGTATTTGCTCTGCATTACATATCTATAACAAAGCTGTTCATCACGGTTTTCACAATGCATCTAATGCACTTAGGGATAGGTTTTCCACATTTGGGACGATCCGAGAAAAGGAAGTTGTCAAATGTAATTCCAAGTGGACGGATAACGTGTGACCCCGAAACAAACTCCGGTAATATGAGTACCTATAATAAATTCTGCTCTATTTAATTTACGTGAAATTTGAATGATTTCAACCTTTTTATAATCAAATGAAAACGTCTATATTAGATCCAAAGTAATTTGCTTTTTCTGATTAGGACCATGTTATGAGGAGATATTTGATTATTTGGCGAATATTGAGAGTTGTGTCAAAATTCTAAAAGACAAATCTGAAATATATAATGTATTAAGAATATCATTCATATAAACATTCAACTACATGAAACGATCAACGAAGATTTAGTGATTTTTAGATGAAATTATGCTAAAAAATTGTAACAATGGATGAAACGATTCATAAAACAGTTCTGGTGAAGCAGTAAACCTTCACACGAAAATTCTTTGGATTGAATGTTACCATTTGACTAAATTTCTCAATCCTTTATTGAATAAAATAAAAAAAACAGACATATGATACATTATTATTCAAAAGTCGTCTAAGGAAGTGGAATTAGTTTTAAGTATTTTTCTCATCGGGTCGATATGGAAAGTTGGTAATCTTCTGGAGAATAAATAATGAGATGTTTAGGATATATTAGATATTTTATGCATTTTATTTTGTTGAAGAAGACCCGTTCTTTAAACGCGCTCACTTCGATAGGTACGTATAGACTGGAAATCGATGGTTTCCCCTTTGATACGTATGAGAGGCAATTCCCTCGTGCGGCCCGCTGGTCGTGATGCCCCTCGAATGCCTCTCTCTACTTACCGTATAACCATCGGCATGTCCATCTACCATTCCCACCATTTAAACCCCGCGGTAGAATTCTACGCGAACGTCGATGTAAAATAATGCAATTATCGGGGCTGAAGGCTCCGTTTTGACATTGGCCATGACGGTGCTCGTCCATATTTAATGCTCCTTTCCAATATCTTCGTTCATCTGTCAACGGGTTTCCTCCCCGCTGCCCCGAAATGTCGTGGGTACTCCGTGACCCCACTGGTACACCTCCTTGTCGTCTCCTCCATCCCAATCTTTCCCTTCCCACCCTTCCCTTCCTTCCCTCTTCTTCCCCTTTTCCCTCTCCCCACAAAACTCTCTCGTCTAACCGCTCTGCAGCATCCACCGCCCCACTACATACCCATTCTCACCCCCACATCCACTCCACCAGTAACCATGAATCAGCATATTGGGTCATGCAATGGAAATGAAAACCTTTTGCCCAACTTTCAAAGTATGCGCTGTGCGCGGAATAATCTATTGTCCTTCCCGCCGGTACGCCCGAGTTCTGAATTGATTAGAAGTATATGTCCCCGGCACGGTTTTATTTCCAACGCTCCCTGAGCCTCGTTCGAAATATTCCATTAGCATGGCGGAATCTTAGGGTCAACACAAGTTCTCGCATTTCCATCGTGTTTCCTGCCACTGGCTTGAACAGGCTATTCTACTTTGCCGTTCTCCGTGGAGTGCTCAGAGAAAACATTAAATCACGTAGGTTCTGATGCTAAATTAAATAGAATTAAATAGATGCTAAAATAAATAAATTTACTTAAAGGAGACACAACGTTTCATAGGATTATTTCAATGATTTCCGACTATGGCGTTTATCCTGAGCATCATAATTCGGTTTTAGTAGTATAATCCCTTAGATGCGTTACACATCATGTAAACTTACCTTGAAGGAAGTTCATCAAGTGAAGTCTGAGGTAAATTCACTCAGGTTATATTTATTTTAAAGCTGAAATGCTAAAATAGAAATATTTGTGAGCTAATATTGAGTATTCATATTATAATTTTTTGTTAATTTCCGGGTTACCCTTTTCCCTTTAAACCTTATTAATCATCATCATATCAATCACGAGGTATAATGGGTATTACTCATCCCATTGCATTGTATACCCGCATTATTCAATAACTATGCAAACGTACTTTTGACAAATGTTGCAATGTGTTACAAAGTATCGTTAGGTACATTGTAATAAGGTAAATACCACCTTAGCACATTGATCTAATACGATCTACTTCGACAAAAGAACTGCACAAATAAATTTGTCACGGAAAACTTAAAAAAACAATGTATTTAGAAAATTAACTTGAAGATATAAAGATCATTTCATTGTGACTGACAAAACTCACTATTCATGACTGAGTACGAATTGAAAATTAATTACAAAGAATGGTACTTGCAATTAAATGTTGGCTCAGAAGTATAAGTGGGTATATCAAACAGAAGGTTATGATGGAATTATTAATGTGAAGAAATGAAGAGGAAAGAAATTTGTATTATGGAGAGGTAAACTTAACAATTTGATATGACAAAGGAATAACTCCGTCCCGGTTCCGGGATCCACAATGGGAAAAATGACCCCTCAATGGGGTTATTTTTTCCTTTTGGTCGGTAATTACTAAAAGTTTAAACATAATTATGTAAATGTGTGAACTGAAAAATGCATAAAAAATTAACACAAAAGATATTTAACCCATTAAAAAAATTAAAAATCAAAATCATCTGGAAAATATTTCTTTCCGAAAGTTTTTCTTTACAACTCGCTCCGAACTGCCCCTTGCAGACTGGCACCGATAGGTAGAGTCTTGTTTGAGAGTCAATGCTTTTAAAATTCATGAATGTGTATTGAAAGTAACTTAAATGAATGAGTACAGTGATATAAAAAGAACATTATTATATAAATAGCAGACAGAGCAAGTTTTTGAAGAAACCCGGAACCGAGGACCAGTAGAGTTCTGAACCCGATCTAAAACGGCAATAAATACATCCCTTATTAAAATAAATAATTTTTTAGTACAATAAACTTTCAACCTCTTTTATCTACCTATTTCTTTCCACAAAATATGGAGGGCATTCTTTTCCCTCTACTTTGTTTACCCAACATTTTCTCATCGATCCCCTTGCCTCTCAAATCTTAGAAGGAAGTTTTGAAAGAAATTGGAATTAAAAAATAATACCATGTTTTCATAAAATTTTCCCATTCGCAATTTATTTAAAGGAATAAAGAATTTAATTGAAAGAAAACTAGCATCAAATGTTCATTTGAATGAGGGATACAATTAAAATAGCAATTACAAATCATCAGCATACATGGGGACATGTGAATTTTATTGATGCGAGTAAACGTTCTATAAATGCTTAATGCATTCGGATAATGGAGCCTTCTACTGCAACACTGGGCACGATGAGATATGATTACAAAGCGTAATCAATGCACTTTGCGGGAAAACAGAAACTTTCGGGGGAAATCGAAACGGGAAGCCACGAATACGGAGTTAGTCGAAGGAAGAGGTAGGTATCATCCGACCAAAGCACCGATCCGCACACACCCCTCAGTTTATCAGTCGGTCGGAAATAATATCGGAGGGCGTGTTCCAGGCGACGGGGCCTCGAGGCACGACGGGATACCTCACCTCCCTCTCTCCCTCCTTCCCAACCATCCCCCGCGAGCAATGACGGGAAGCACGGGGCGATCGAACCGAGAGATTCGGGAGACCCGACCTCGAAAGGATATATGTATTCGCGCGCGGGTAGGTCGGCGGGCGACTTGCCGGTCGTCCCATCGCTACTACGGGACCGGTCACCCGAAGCAATCAAAACGTTTGCCTTTCGCGAGAGGGTTTGTCGGGACGGCGGAGCGCATGCGCCGCCAGATCGCCATGCACACCCCCCCCCCCGCCGTTTTCGTAATAAAAGGCCGGCGAGGTGGGTGCGATCGGTCGTGTCGGATGGAATGGGAGTGCGTGCTTCGTCGTGTGATCACGAGTCTGTGTCGTCCGAAACTCTCTCTCGTGACGCCTTCCGCCACACACTCCACTCCTCTGCGATAACCCCGGTACACTCCGGTCACCCCTCCCTCGTCCCCACCCCCTCTGCACCTTCACCCCCCCGCACACCCCGCGGGTCTGACGGTCGATAGCCCCACATTCAGGGACAAGTGGGAGCGGGCAGGAGAAGTAGGGATGGTGGGGGGGGGAGGGTTTGTGGAGTTGGTGCGAGAGGGGTTCTGCGTAGGGTGCAACTGTGTAAAGTTAGGGATAGCGTCCAGGAAAAGGGAAGAAATCCTGGAGTTTACCCTAAGAAAGACCGTTTCAGGAAGAAAGCGTCGTAGTATGTAGTAATAGAAATTAGCAGGAGCGATCAAGGGCTAGAATCATGTTTACCATTAGAGATGGGTGAGCCATTTGGTAGAGATAAAATAATTAGGGAATTATGTGACAGTGCGGAGAAATATAATTAATTATTTTTATTCATTAAAATATGTGCCTACGTACATTATCGGGTGGCACAACAGTCCCTAGAATCGTCATTGATTTCACACAGAAAAATAACAAGGCCTACCATTTAAAGCTCAACCATTCACAAAATCATTTAAAAAACAATGATTTAATAACAAACAATGAATGGAATCAAGATTTATTATTGTCTTTTCCTAATATTTTAGAAATAAAGCACTTTATTAACAAGTATCTTTAAATTGACAGTCGACTTTTTAAAATTGGAGATGTCGTCTTAAAAAGCGTGGAAAATAATTAAAACGTTTATGTTTCCATAAATCGGAGAGATACCAGGCATCGGCGTTAGTCCAGTACCACGAAGAAACAGATAACGTAGTGCTTAGGATAAAAAAATAGAGACAAGAGAAGATATGTATGTATGGTATTAGCAATAGTTATTAAGGGAGGTGAGCATCAGCTGAAGTCATTTTCGCCATTACGGATAAGTGGGTAATTCGGTAGGAGTAGGATATTCGGAGACTTGAGGAAGGGTGAAGGGAGACCCGTCTTCTGCATTAGTCTACTCTTAACGGAGGGATGGAAACGGTCCACAGTTCAACTTCACTTCCGACGGACGACACACTTCACTTGATCCACAATACATCCCAAGCAGCAATTGGGATACTAATGAAAAATCAAACTCAGGCTTTCGAGTTTGAACCTCGCGGTAATGTACAATGTTAGGGAACCACAACACTTAGGCAAACCCAAGAAAGGATAAGGAGTGAGAGCGGGAAGACAAATGGATTAGGTTTGTATTTACTGTTTCTTCTCCTTTCTCTTTTCTTCCTTTCCATCTCGCGCGACCGAACTTCCAAAGACGTTTATACAGAAGCAAATGAGAAGAGAATGATCAAAATAAGAATCAAAGCAAAGGGTATTGGAATGAAATGCTCTGCGTAACACGCTTACCACCCATGACCTTTGACCGTTTCCATATCATCACCTAATATCTCCCCTTCGCTTCGTTTTTAAGTCCCGGCTCTATAGTTTCTTTTCTTAGATCAGATCTTCAAATTTCACTTCGAGAGTAAATTTGATCACTGGTCTGACCTCAGCTGAAACATCAGCTGTCTTCGTTGAAAACTTCAATCGTTTTCATTTCCCGAACTCTCACGCTAGCTAGTTACAGGTATTAGGTATGAAACTTAATATTTCAACACACGACTTTACATAGTTTTTCCATTTCCAACTGTGTGAGTTGAAACGGCTGTGACAGTGCAGGCTTTCATCTCAATTCCTTAAATTTCTTGCCATTAAATGGGTTTACTTACTTGGATGGAAGGGTACTTGTTTTTGTCAACCTTTATCAGTCAGTCTGAAAGGAATGTTATGCCCACCAAAAACATACATCGACTAAACTGAACTCTCTTTTTCCAACTAAAGAGTCATTTTACTCGAAAGAAAAATTTTTCCATGATATTTAAATTATTCCATAATTCTCCGATAGATTAAATTTTGTACGTCCTTTAAAATGGTTATGAAATAATTTCCAATTTAAATGATCTCATGGTTTCCATGGACCTGAAAAGACTAATCTAATCAGAGACGTTATGATTATTGAGGATTAACATTGGAATGAAAAACTCATATGAAATTCAAAATCTTGATATTAAGCGTAATATACCGCAATTCCGTTCAATAATTACAACAAACAAATAGTTAGTTGCCTCCAATTAGTGATTTTCAATTTAATAATGCTCCACTTTAAACTTTCCGCGTTAATTCATGTTGTCAGTTCGCGTAAAGCGAAATGAGGAACAAGGCCATCGATTATTGTGAATTATTATGCACGAGCAAGTAGAAATTATGGCAGGAATTTATACAAAACAGTCTTTGGGTTCCACAGAAAAAACATGTATTATTCAACTAGTTTCACTTCACTAAAGCATATTTAGGGTTGAACATTAAGTCTATAGCATGTTACTTTCTTATCATCACATTGGAATCCCACATAATTACACTCTCATATATCTATTAATTAGATATCACCTCATTGGAATGTCGAATTGATAAATTTAATGTCTTAAACCTGTCTACATTTGCCGTTGCATTTCTATTGAAGAGTAGAGAAGAGGTTTCCATGCAATGGGTTACAACTTGAATAATTTATATAAAAAGCGTATGATTTTATTTATACTTTATTGATATTAAAAATTATATGGTAGCAGCTGTAGGAAGCGTTGGCTCCTTCTGATTCTGAATGCGTGCAACTTCGCACGCTGGAACATGAGGCGAGCTTTGTCTCTAAGGCATCCGATCAGCACTCTTCAGCTGACTTGTTGGGTGATTTATTGGATACAAAACGGTCATATCAAGACCTTACTGTGAAATCACTTAAGTACAGCGGCTCATTCATTTTTCGGTATTAAATGCTCTCTCTTGCGTTAGTCGAACAAGGGACACGAGCATCCTAGCACCAGTAAAAATTCACGAGATCGACGTAAAAGAAAAACAAGCACGGTGTCATCTAGCCTTTTGTGAGACTAAAGAAACTAAAAGTAAAGTGCTCGCATATGCGATATAGTATTCCTGAGGCGTTGACGAATTTGCGTAAACACATCGCGGAAATTACAACCAATTCCCACGATTCTGATACACCACCCGTCACAAATTGGGAGCACTCACACCTTTAAAAACGCTCCCAAGGACGGAGTGGCAGAATCAATATGAGTTAGAAATAATGGAAGCGCGTGCGGACGTTGGAGAAGGGCAAGGGTTCGTCGGGTCGGGAACGGCAGCGTGGGGCGTGGGTGGTGGAGGGGTTGAGGGAGAGGTAAAAGCGAAGTGATGCGGGAGGCGGTGGCAGAGGAGGGTGCAGGGAAAGGGGAGGAGAGAGAGAGAGCACGGAGGGCAATATGAGCGATGAAGGGTCGAGGGAAGAAGGGAGAGAGAGGTGGCTCACGAGGAAGAGGAGAGGGAAAGAGAGAAAGGATAAAGAGAAAGAGGGAGCGGAGAGGACGACATAGCCCCTTCAGGGCAATACGAAGAGGCGGCAGTTGACAAGGGGCGGTGAGAGTGGGACGAAAGGCCGGATAAGCCTTAAGGAAGGGCGTGCGATGAGGGAGGGCTTGGGCAATTTGAAGGTCCGGGAAGGCTGGCAGAGGGGCGGAGGGAGGGAGGGGACCCGAGAGGGAAGGGTGTGGCGACGAAGGGAGAGATGAGCGTTATGAAGGAAGGTATTACGATGAGTAAGGTGCATTAAAACATCAAAGGGACGCGTGGGTGGTAGCGTCGAGGGATGAAAGGGTTATCAGGAGTATAGGACCGACCGGGCAGGGGTGGGGAGAGGTGTGCATGAGGGAGGTAATGAGCGAGCGGAAATTCATATTGCATTGTTTAGGGGTGGATGGAAGAGGTCGAAATCCATGGGTCCGGCGCGTCCGGGCGAGGGTATTAAGGGAAAGGAGCAGTGGGGAAGAATTGAATAAGGGGCCGTGGGAAGGAAATCCGGCGCTAGACTCGCCTTCATATGAAATTAGCACAGCGGGTAATGAGTATGCAGTAGGCCCCAATTCCTCCAAGTCTTGAGGGCTTTGTTCTCACCGATGATGTATGAGACTACTGGGAAGGGCTAAATGTATGTCTGATGGAATTTGAAACCTAAAATAATGAGATTAGAGTATGAAGTTGCCAGTATATATAGAATATTGTTATGTAGATGAATTTGGTAATTTAAAAAAAATTGCAACGACTAAGGTTGTGATAAGCTAACTTTAAAGATAGTCTAAATTAATTTTATTGCTAATTAATGAACAATTATATGTGACGCATAACATAATGGCCAAAACAAGTATGGAGGTGGAGCATCCATAAATATTTGTCCGCTGAATAAATTAGTTAACTATGCCTAGGTCATGTTGCTCAACATAATCACGTAATGATTGAAAACAAGTACCTGGTGGTTATACACCCACTCTGCCGTGGAGGTTTCATTAAGCCTATTCTGACGAAGGACATTGGCCACCTATGGCTAATTATGTTCTGATTTGGGTGCCTATAGGTAATTTTGCCTTTTATTATTTATTTTATGTGGTTTCACATAGGTATCGCCAAGCTATTTTGAGGCTAGGATAATTCATTAAAGTTTCAAATTAATTATTTAAACAAAAATACCATGACCTACCCACTACCCGAGCTTTTATTTAATACAAGTGTGTTTACGTTTATCTCATCATCATATCTACGCAAGAACGGTTATAAATTCACGAATCCGAAATTCCTAATCACCATCTACGTAGTTTCTGGTCATTAGAATCAAAAAGCTTGTGAAATGAATCCCAGTTTTTATGACCATATTGAAAATGAAGGAAGGGGTCTATAAGTTTACATTTTCATGAAAATTCAACTTGCAGTCTGTGTAGTCGCACAAAAAACTAGAGGAATCTGAAAAAATTATTCGTGAAAGAGGAAATAGAGGTGGATTAATACTTGAGAAAGTTGATTAATTTGAAAATCTCTGGTGAATATGGAACAAAGATTAAAAATATTGCCTTTATTTGAAAGGGATTTTAGATATGGATGTTGAATGTCCTCGGTCACTTTCACATGAAATAGATCAGACTGAGATTAAGTACACAAGGCGGCATCACCTAAAACTAAATTCATAGCCAAGGTTTCCACTTACAAAATTATCCTCAAGGGAGACTGTAAGTAAGAACCTGATCATACCCATTGACGGCTTTTTAAAATTTTTTGGAAAAAATATGTGCTTAAATCTGACATGGGGCGGAACATGACCATAATTTTTGGATACCTTTTCCATGTACTCCACATCAACTATCTCTTTTCAAACCATTTTCATGTTTCTTTCTGTGCCTCTTCCGTCTCTGATTGTTCTTCAAACTCACCTATGCGGCCTAGAAATTTCAACTCCCATGATTCTCCAAGAAATGAAACTACCTATCGTACAGTTTTCATCAAAAAACTTCTAGAGCCTTTACTCATCCGTGATGAACCATAGTTTTTTTACTATTTCCCTACAAGTTCGTCTTCAAAAAGATCCTTTTCATCCATAAATTACAGTGTTTCCCAACGGACATCATGCAACAACTTCATCTTCAAAAAGCATGTGTTGACTTTGTGGTGTCTTTTCTTTCCTTTGCTCCACTCGTAACCCTTCCTTCCCTCCTTATTCTCACGTCTACTTTTCACTCTAGTTTCCCTCATCCATTAACTTTTAAATAAACCGAACTAAAAACCATATAAACCATACTCATATCTTATGAACGAATAAATTGTATACATTTTACTAAACTATAAATTATACAGCGGTTACATTGTTTACTGACATTTGAAGTTTAATTTATATGAATCTGTTGGGGAAAATAGAAACTGTGTTTAATAAGGAGCTTGGACATGTACACATATATGTTGCCATTTCGTGCATGGATATTTTGGATAAAATAAGATTTCAAGAAAAAAATTATAACGATCAGCTGAAGGCACAAGTGTATAAGTTCGTTGGAGGGTAAAGGGAACAAATACTATGCTAGAGTACATATTGGTTTGACTGGTAAGTACTAGGCATATTAGAAAAAAGCCTAACATGCTAACTGCGTAAAAGTTTAGAACGGTGCTATAAAACTACCATTTTGACTTAGAAGGTACTAGGTCTAACGCATTTCAACGCAGTACTTTAAAAATACCATAGTTTTGCCACCTTAACCTTTAAACATGTCTTTGTTGTGGGGAGATTTTCTTAATGGAGGGCAATGAAGTGATTTCTTATACCCACAGGGCTGAAAAATATATGATTATCCTATATTTTTTGGCAGAATAATTATCGTGAAATATTTTTATATGAGTGTCTTCAAATACGACTATTCTACTATGGTAACGTCCATAGTAGTGGCCTCTCGTCCCAACATATACCCAAAAGTGTGCCATAGAAGTACAGTGAAATAAAACGCTTTTGGAAATATATCGGGTGAATGTGGCCATTGCTTTAGTGCGATTGATCAACGTAAATTCTGGAAAATATTTTCTCATTTGAAATAAAATAATAAATAATTTGAATTACAAATTAAATGTGTACACTAACATTTTCGTGAGTTAGTAAAAAAATATCAGAGAGACTTAATGTTAGTTATCCTTGCATGAGCGTTCTTATAGCTTACTACCCATTATTTCTTTGTACATTGTGGAAAACGCTGGCAAAAATTGTCATTTTATCTTACTTCAAGTACCTTTTTATGTATAAGAACATTTTAGCATGATGATATCATGCCTTAAAAACCTTTTAAATACAATATATGTTTTAAGACACTTTAGGCGTACGTTTCAAGTACAATTTCTAAACAAATATTTTTCAACGACGACCCTATTACCCTCCCTAAATGGGATGAAGGTGACATTCCTATACCGCATGTCGTACGAGACGAGGTATCCTGAGTACTATTTTTACGGAGTACGTGCCACATAAATGAAATCCAGCCGGGATTCGAGGCCAGGTCTTCTCGTTTGATGCTCTCATTCTCTCTCTCCTTCCCGGCCACTTCCATTCCCCGTGATCGAGGGTCGAATGGGTTATTTCTGGGTGGTTCCAAGCACGGGAGGAGAGAACGCCGTAGGGTGGGAGGTGGCAGCCTTTGAAGGGGTGGAGGTTGCGCCAAAAGAAACCCCAGGTGGGGTTGGGGGTTCAAGAGAGGGGTAAATCAACGGTGCCGGGAGAGGATAGCGTAGCTATGGGAGGCAGTAGGGTTTCGTGGGTCGAGACGACCTGGGTGGGTTTCGAGTGAGGGGGTGAGGGTGGAGGGTTGATAGGGGGATGACCAGGGCGTACTCAGGTGTCAAGGGGCGGCCGGGTTCGAGAGCGGGTGGAGATAAGCAGAGAGTGAGGGAGGAAGGGTGCCGAGGAATCCGAGGAGGGAAACGGGAAGGGGGATAGTTTTTGAGACGATCCAAACGGACGGGGAGGGTAGGTTGGGCAAGTTGTAGGAGATGGGGAAAAGAGTGGGGAGTCCGTCTTCTTTATTTTATCGCGGGGAGGATGAGGAGGATTGATGGGGAGCGATCGAAAGAAAGATCTTGGATAGGAAACGGGGAAGTCTTGGCGGGGGTGAAGAGGAACGTAGGTTGGGGAGAGGAAGAGAGTCGAAAGGGATCGAGTGGAAAGGGATCTGAGGGGATGGGCCATCTCGAGTGCTTGATAAAGGATACTGGGCGAGGGATCGCAGAGGATTGAGGTGTGGTGAAAGGGGTAGAAGGGATGGAGGGGTCGTTGGGAGGGAACGACGGGACAGAGGAAGTCTCAATGTTACTGCGATATCGGTTTGCTGCCCATGATTGAAGTTTTGGTCTCCGCTGCGTAAGCCGCGTTTACAAAGCAGCCAAGATACACTTCCTTTACCGTGAAATGTCGAGCAATAAGCAAGAAGGAACTGGGATTCTTAAAACTTACAGGTGAGGATCTGTTTCTGTATTATTTTTGTTTTTTTATTAAAATTCTGGCCTATTGACATGTGTCCCGATCAACATTCTTACTTAAAAACGTCAAGTCTAAACCATTACCTTAAGCTTGGATGTTTCCATACTTGAATCGATATAAGAATACTTTATCGATTTTTCAACTATCTGTCCGTCCTGGCACTCGTTTCCTAATAAACCCATTTTTTTGGGCTGATGTCTTGTTTTTCTGAGAAAATTCTATACGTTTTATGTAAACACTACAGTTCTTGAATATTCTTCCCGCCAGTATTTCAGACTTTAACGGATCCCTCATCCACCCTCTTTACGGGGTGTCACAACATGTGGATAATCCTTAATGAGAACCCTTCTTTGGAATAGGGGTTCTCAAATTGTGAGGCACGATGCGCCGACAGGGATGGTACGATTTATGATTCAATATTACAGTCTGTATTACAAAGCATGCGCTCAGGGACGTGCAAAAAATTTTTAAGCCTCACAACCGTTGTCATATTTCCCAGACTTTCTCCAAAAAAAAATCACCCCAGGCAATCTCATACAGAATTGGTGATTATAAAATAAGTGTTTTTTTATGTGATGAAATATATGATAATGTCTATTTCCTCTTTTCATGGCAAATATGATCCTGTGATGTATTATACCCAATATAGCGATGATGGCTCATCCCTAAGAGTAGAGGATGATGGTTAACAGCAGTGCACGAGGCTTAATCGCATGTGAAAATTCTAACCAACACCGATTTCAGTTAAAATTATAAGAAATGAAATAATATGGCACACAAAACGCAACTACTCCTTGTGTTGCTAACAAAAATACACCAAAATAATGAAGCAAATCAATGTGAAAAGAATTTCTCAATTTTCAGGGTGAAATCAAAGGATCTCATCTAAAATAATTTCAAAAATTGTTTGGGTGAAACACTAAATTTGCCAAATCGGGTGCGCTCTTTTGTTTTCCTTACGGGGCTGAATTTGAGAAAAGATTTGAAAGGTATTTTCAACAACTTGAAAACCTTTGAAACCATTGATCGTGTACTTTTAGAAAAATAATTTGTTGCGACACTGAAAAAATCATCAAATACCATTGATTTTTTTTATCTATCAATAGTAAATAACCCATTTAAAATACTTAAAAATATATGGTTTTTTTTAATGGTTCTAATTGATTTTTCACCTTGAATCTAAAATTTTCTTTAGTACTTAATACGGTTAACAAACCTTTTCGGTTGTTCTACATGGCTATATTAGGTAGACGAAACCTATTGTGGTATGCAGTACAACATTCTCTTCATATTAACCTTAATGCCAGGTTGGAGAGAACATTTGTACTCAGAATGTATTTATGTATGGAATGTATTCATATTTTAGAAATATTTTCTCAGCAAACCTCTATTTTTACGAAACATTTGCGTTGTAAAAAGTAGCTATTTTTCTTCTTCTTTATTTCTTCACGATGCATATATTACCATTACTATGATAATCGCAATCACAAAAAATTTCTCTCAAATATATTTTGCCCTCTATTTTAACTAGATATTTAATTTTGAGGCTATCGTTTCCGTTTTCCGTAATTCTGATACGTGGAATAAATCCCGGAACATCCAGATCACTAAATGCAACACTCCATGGATGCCGTCATAACGATTCCTTGATGTTATTTATAGATTCTGATAGATATTGGCCAGATTTTGTGTAATATTGGTTCAATCATTGAAAGGTACATTTGAAAATGATGGAATAATACTCTATGGTACGAATAGGTATCATGTTACTCTATCTTGAGGAAAAAGGAAACACGTTTCTTCAAATGCGATTTTTGAGTAGTTATTTAGTGATGTTAAATATTTTGTTCGTTTTATGAATATATGTTTTTTCAGTATTATGCTATTGAATTTATGCAATTTTAAACATTATGTCAATTAAGTATAATTTTTTTCCGTGACAAGCTGTAACTTTAGTTTAAAAATCTATGGTTACCGTTGACCAAGGCTGTCAATACGGACTTCAGCCCTTCATGTGAATGATTCAAGTAAATCACATTTGTTAGAGAGATTAGGGTTATGAATTATTCTTTGATGACATGCCATCGACAACGGTATGAGAAGTAATTTTCTTTATCTTTTCGTTATATATTCTCAGTTTTGAGCAATTTTCATCTCTTCCTGATTAGTATTGATGTTGAAATTTTCAGTCACTTTGAAAGTGTTATGTTATACATCAATGATCTCATTGTTCAAAGGTAATATTATATATTAAAAAGGAATGATGTTTACGCTATGCTTTTCATTAATGCCATTGTTTCGGGTCTACTTAAGTTGATATAATTTGTCACCTTCATGTGAAGTTCGCACGCCATTCCATCCCCAAGAAGACAGAAAAAATCCCTGAAATATTATGAGTCAAGATTTGATTTCCCGATCTCAAGTGCGAAAGAATCAAGTGCTGCTCCTCATGTTCCAGCAAGCCCCATCTCCCCACTTAGCGGCCCACATCCAGCCCTCACATCCTCCCCCTTCCAGTTCACACACCCAAAAACACACGTCCTCCAGAAATTCAGTTTCTCCCTCCCTTCTCCGACCCCCTTCGATCCCTTTGTATTTTCCTTTAACGCGATATCCTCTCCATCCTCCCTCATATCCCTTGAACCTCCCCATCACTTTACCTCCCTCCTAAGAAACACTTCTCCACCTACCCACGCCTATTCCCTCCTTCGAGCACAAACTCACTCCAATCCCTCGTCTCTTTACCCCCACACCCCTACTCTATCTCACCCTCCTCCCTCCTTGCTGGACAAAAAGCCTTTTCCCTCCCCCCTCAACCCTCCGAGCTCCTCCCTCAATGGAATCAACCGCTGTTGCAGTTGATTCCGCTGAAAGTTGGGTCGTGGCCGAGGATCTCGAAGAAGGAGGAGGATTGAGGTGGAGGCGTGAAGGATAATATGGAAAGAGAAACGAGAGGAGGCTGAGGTAAAGAGAGTTGGAGAAAGAGAGAGCTGGAGAGGGATTGAGTGAGTCGGTTGGAGAGCGGAGTGGGGGCCGGTGGATCGTTGGCAGCGCCGTCGATGAAAGGAGTCGCTCGTCCGGCGAAAAAGCAGCAGAAGAGGGGGAGCTCGTGGGTCCAGGGGTGGATATGAGGCTGAGTGCCGAGGAGGAGGGAGAACGGGGGCAGCAAAGAGGAGGCGGACGGAAAACAAAAGAGCTCGCGAGGGGGAGGTGGGATGGGGTGGGAAGGAAAAAAATGATGAACGGAATTCGACGAAGAAATCGAGTTTGCGGGAATGAGATTTGGATGGACACGTAGCGATGAATTGGGAGAGCCGAAGGGAGAGGAAGAGAGGGAAGGATGAGGGAGGGATGGCAGGGGGTACCCGTAGCGCGGATTCGCTCCAAGAGGGGGAGGAGTAAGAGAGGGTTCTTTTTCAAGGATTCGCGGGGGTGGTGAGACGTCTCGGTGCGAGGCCATGATTTGCAGAGGGTGTCGTCTTGGTGTGTGGGGTACGGGTGGTGTCTGGAGTGGTCAGCCGAGGGTTTGGATGGGTCGATGGACCTGGGGGAGAGCAGGAGATGTCTGAGTTTACTCTATTGTATCGACAAAGGCGCTTCACGCGTTGTCTCAACTGGGATGCACGAGAAGTGTGCTGCCAACTGCAATTTTGGCGAGAATCTCTCTTTTTCCTCCAAACTGCTTCATAAGGTTTTTTTTTTAATTCACGATGTGTCCCCTGGCGCAGAGGTAACTGAATGGCAATACCCATATTTATTAATCTTTTTATGAGAATTATAAAATCATTGACGTCCGACCTAATATACTCGAACATCTTTGGCCATCCAGATCGTCATTTATCACTCTCTCACCGAAATGCTTTGATTTTATGTTCTTTACGGATGCCTAATATTTCAAGTACAAAATTACTACTCTTTTTTAAGTTCCTAGGAAACACCTTATGGATTTAAGGAAATTTTCGTTTTATATTTTGTTCGGAAAAAAACTGAAAAAAGGCTCGAGTCTGCATGCACGATTTTAGTTAGTTTTTCCAACTACCGCTTTCTCCCTTTAAAAGAAACAGAGAGATTGGCAGGCGTCTAAGTTACTCTTGTGTGTTGTTTTTGCCAATGCGACGATGATTCATCATATCGGCAAATTTATGACTTACTAACAACTAGATTTAAAACAAATGTATGCCAATTTAATTTTGGATGACACCACATGTTAGAAATTGGTTTTGGACGCAAGAAACGCATTACCTGCAATTGCAACTAGATTTTGGGTAAATTATTAAAATTAAACTATTTTTAAGCAGCTGACATTTTACTGGGAAAATTGGTTTGGCCATAGTTACTCAATTGCACAAATTACTCTTTTCCACTTTCTTTGCTTTAATTTTCTTTGCTATCTTTCCCATACTTTCTATGTCTCTTGGTTTTATCCTTTCTAGATCCATTTATCATCGCTATTCTGGAAAAAATATTTCACAAGTTATATATGATATCTATTTTCTATGGTTACACTGTCTATATCCTAAATTATATTAAATGTTTTCTTCAATTGCAATTATTAAAATTTTCTCATTCTAGTATATACCAAGTGCCGTGTATCTACATGTAGGTAACAAAGGAAATAATTTCAATTTCCCTTGCGTTTCAATATACTCATGTGCCTAAAAAATCTGTGGTCAGCAAATTATCAACTTCATTCTAATTCGGGATACGGATGTGAGCTCGTTGTAATACATCCATCAAGGGTTGGCCAATGAGTCCCCGCCAGAGTAGTCACCTCTATTCATCGCTTTCATAAGCGTAAAATGTAACGCCTTGGGTGCAGAAAATCACTCTATATGTTGATTCCTGTACCTTTGGGGAAAAGCAGGGCATTATTTCTCTTTTTGTGAACTGTAAGCTGTCTTAATATGATTAAGGTAATCCATACAATAATTCGAAGGAACAACTTACAAAGGATAGCGGTTGTTCATCCTTCGAACAATGATCTTGCATAAAGAATACAAGGATTAAGGCATGTAAATGTCCGTGTAACTACATGTCAATATGTTTATAAATATAAACATAAGATTATATATATAAAGGAAATAAACATGTATATGACCAAACCCTTACAATCCTTCTACCCGATGATCGTACAAAGGATGAACAACTCTATATCTACGAGTCGGTGTCTAATGTAATATATTGCGTGCATTATATTTTGCGAGATTATGCGAAAAACAGTCTTATCTCTTCTAACAGTACACAAATTCCACAATAATTTTTAATGTAAATTTTTGTGAAACCTAAAACCATGGTTTTTTTAAATCAAAATGTTTTATCAAGTTTACAAAATGATTTAAAATAACGCCAATCCATGGTTGGACTTAGAAATGTTTGAAACAGGTGTAAGGTTTGTTACGTTATCCAGTTTGAATCAATTAATAATACCCGGGCGAGAACAATTTCCAAATCATTTAAACTGGTTTTTCAAAGATGGCGGTATTTTCGAAAACGTTTAAGAACACTTCAATTCGCATTATTTATGCATTTTAAAATTAATTAAAGTTTAAACAAAAATATTGTCAATACTTTTCCACTTGTAGCGCATGGTATCCATAGACTGAAATCGTTTCCCTCCATATTCATATTAGCAGATACCCCTAGAAATAGCCTCCAGAAATGAAATTTCGGACTGCAAATATTTCATGCAGTAAAATAATTGTTTTGTCACGCAGAGGGGTAGAAATAATTTTCCGAGAGTAATGCAAGGTAATCCTACTTACATGTGTATCCTCTCATGCTCTTTATACATACTTCCTTCCTTAAGACTTACACATTATGGCCTAAAGAGAACTTTTCCCACTTTATTTAAATAACTGTATGTATTTTATTTTAATACGACGTTATTTCACCACACTTTAATGCTTATAAATATTATATAATTCCTTTGACGCGCACGTTAAGAACGGGTAAGGAAGAGATGAAAATTTGCATACGGTGCTTGTGCGTGTTGTTGCATGAAAATGCTTGTACATGAACAGTGCTGAGAACTCCCGAGAGACACTGCCATGGCGGCAAATTCTGCATCCACACCATTACTTCAAGAGGTCGAAGTTCACCTTCACAGAGGTCGATGAACTCCTTCCGTCTTGTTTCTTCTATATCCTCATCGTCTGTAAAGAATATTCCCTTTTGCATTTTTGATGCTAGAGTATTTCGTTTTTCCTTCTCCAAAGGCTCTTTTCATTAGTCTGCATAATGTTACAGTTATTCCCTGCGGTGCCTCATGTCGTTGTTGATTTCTTCTTAGTGGCTTTTAATCTACTCTAGCATTTCCTCCTCAGATTCTCGTTTACCTTTTCTTCCTAAATGTTTACCGATGGCTTTTTCCTCTTATTTTCTTGGACCCTTGCAATTCCTTCTTTATTCAC
Organism: Hetaerina titia; assembly: GCA_037158775.1. Classification (NCBI taxonomy): domain Eukaryota; kingdom Metazoa; phylum Arthropoda; class Insecta; order Odonata; family Calopterygidae; genus Hetaerina; species Hetaerina titia. The sequence continues at coordinate 53,708,250 of CM073773.1, forward strand.
TTATATACGTCGACATCTATGGTCACTTAAATATCCGCTCCCTAAAAAGTTTCCTTTTCTTCGTTCACGATTGTAATCTTCGTATTATCTCGTCTTCCTTCGGTGCCGCTTTCTTTTCTGCTATCCAGTTTGTGAACGATGACCGCTGTGAATTATTCTCGTAAGTGTGCTTTTCCTCCAGAATTTTTTTAATTCTTCCTGAATCGTATACTACTCTTTTAATATTTTTGCATTTCAGTTTGATTAACTGACTGTCATATGTCTATGACTAATAGGCAGTGGTTCGTATTTATGTAAGCGATTGGATTTGTTATGTATTACATCACTCTATGCATAAACATCTAACATGCAATGCAAGATCTATTGCGGGGGAGACAAGTTTCCATAACCCAACAATTGGCATATGATCATATATTCTCTGTATAGCGGAAAAAAATTATTTTCCCACGTTTTGGTAGAAGGAGGTAGCAAATATTCTTAGGACTGTACACTTATTATGCCTTTGATTCGAACATTTTCTGATTACCCGATGATTGCCGCGATCGGTTAGCTTAATACTTAGAGTTTAATTCTTAACTCATTGTGTAAAATTCATCCAGATACAATTTTTCAAATGTCCGCTTTCTGAAGATCTTCCCTGCTATCAAATGCCCACTTTCTCACGTCATCGTACCTTTCGTGAGATTTGTGAAAAGGATGCTGATGAACCTCCGGTCACTCAGTCGTTTTAAGTTTCCAATCCGTAAGTATTACCTATAAACCTTATAAATTACGGTGAAGCTGCATCTCGTATCCTTCTCTGGAAAATTTTATTGAACTTACAAATTAATGTTATGAAGCGATTCGAGATGCCCATTTCCATTGCATGGTTTCATCGTTACCGACCGTTTCTCAACGCCTAATTCAAACTTGTACAAGTACTTGTGCACATAAACAGACCCCAAATTCCCACTTTCTATGGTAAAATTTTCATTTGTTCACGGGATACACTTGTTCACCTCGAAATGTAACTTACTATCCATCGCAGCCGTTAAAATTGCCTCGAAAGTGATTTTTTTTAAACATGACATTGGGTTGATCACAGCCACACTGTTGTTGGTAATTTTTGAAAACACATTTTCCGGCCAAAAAAAAATGTCTACTTTCGTTTACTCTTTTTGTATGGCTACCGAACTCTCTACGTGATCCGGAGAGATAGGCTATGAGAGATACGGGGAAGAATCCCCGTACGAGAAAACGCGAGTCTTTTGAATGAAACAAAATAACAAGATATCCCGCTATCGAGGAATGGGAGTCGGGAGTGAAGGAGTGAGGGGAGTAAAGCTAGGGAGGACATGCAAAAAAATGCGATGCGCGCAGCGTGCACGAAAAGCACACGGTGAGCGACCACACGCGGGGGTGAGGGTGGGGAGGGGGGAAGATGTAAAAAATGGGTTTTGGGGGAAGGGGGGAAGGGAAGGGGAAAAAACACACACACTCGCAAACTCCAATCACATGCGAGCCTTCCTCCGCCCCGCACACCCCTTTCCCTCAACCCCCTCTTGCGTCATGATTGGAGTCGAGATCCGCTTCGGTAAATATGAGATGCCGCTCTCGCCAGCGGGACGGACGGACGAATTCCTGACAAAGAGCGGGGTGGATGGATGGGAGGGAGGTTGGGTGGGGGGGAGAAGGAGGAGGAAAAGGATCTCTTCGAGGAGGATGGAACTTTTCCCCCGGTGGTCAAGAATTTATTTATGGGGTCTGGGAGAGGAACCGTACGTACGTGGACCCGAGAGTTGCAGCGGTCTGTGCTCCGGGGAGAGGAGAGTTGGCAGGGCGAGTGGGGGGTAGATTTTTGAGTTGGACACGCGCGCGAGACAGGGGCGGGGTGGCGGTGAGGCTGACCGGCGGGGGAATACTGAGAGAGCGGCGGTACAGAGTGTACTTCGGGGGAGGGATCTCTGTGGAGAGAGGGAGTCGGGGAGGGGGAAGGGTTACCCTGACGTCGCCGCGCGTGAGAGGGGCGTGTATGGCAAGGGGGGATGGGGCGAGGAAGGGGCGGGTAGGAAGGAAGGAGGAGAGAAAGAGTGAGATGGGGGTGGAGCAAGATGAAGGATGATAACTTGGGAGCAAACATCCACTGGCAGTTCTCGGTTATATCCCCGCAGCTGACCTAACTTTGCCCTAACCTAACGACCCCTTCCCAGAGGTCAAACTCGAGTCTTTTTGAGCCTCTTTTTTTTCTGCCTGACTCGAATTCAAAAGTATATCTCTCTTATCCTGCACCTCCACCGTCCCCCGGCATCTTTCTCATCTCTTCCTAACCTCTCTGGTTCCCTTGCTCCTCTGATTTCTCCGCATCTTCCCTCCCGCCCTCATCCTAAGCAGGAAATTTCATAAGGTTCTGATATTTATATTCATTCCTCGTCTCTTTGTCGTCTTTCCGTGTTGTTTCCCCTGGGATTTTATAAATAATGCCTACATTGGCTTGTGTGTTATTTCATCACATTCATGATGATTAAAGCAATGGCCAATTCGAAGTGGGTGCTGTATGCGCTACCCTCTCAGGGTATGGATCCTGGAAATGAAATATCACTATTTCTGTTGCTTCAAAATGTCCTTCATCGATGTATGTTAAAATTTCGATTGAGCTCTAAACGTTTATCCCGAAAGCATCGAATATATGTGACTGAAGCAGTGTGGATCAATTTATTTAATAATTTGTGTTTGTCTATTTGTCCTACATTATCTATATTGTAGGCCCTACAGAAGAGAATGACACAGAACTTTAGGTGAGATATTTTTTTCTTTTGGGAATAATCTCCAATGAAAATTGCTCTTCCTGTGAAGAGTTTTAAAAGACCCATCTGATAAAGGAATATACAATGTTTTCTGTCAGTGGTCCCTTATCCAGTGTACGTGAAACATATTTACATTCTCAGTGTCATCTAGTTTAGGAGTACACCTTCTATCATTCGAATTATTCGGTCTAACATTTATATATTACTTTACTAGGGCATTTGGTTATCGCTTAAAAATTCTGCTGCGGCTAAAGGTGCTTATTGAATACTGAGTAAAGGTTTGCCAAATTTAATACAAAACTTATGATAACATTTTCTTTTCCTTTAGTATAACCCAGTGACAAAGCAGACAGAAAAAATCTCACCTGGTTTCGGAGGTCTATGTGAAGTTTACAGTAATTAAATTCATCCATGAAATAAATAAAAGAGACAATCAGTTGATTATACAAAATCAGCAAATATATGTAACATGTATATATACCGGTTAAAATCAATTTTTACATATTTTGAGAAGTTTCACATTCTACAAACTTTCAATACACTATTGATTAATTTAGCAACTACACACAAAAACTTCCCTTACGTGATTCATATTGGTCTTAGTCAAATATCTTTGGAAACTACTTTTATAAGAAGAGTTAGTCAATGAAGTTATATAAATACTCCTCATATAGACAATAAAATGGATAAATACATGAGTGCTTCAATGGTAGACTCCAAGATTAGTAAAAAAGGAGAGAATTCTTATAAAAATTCTTCTCAGCTAATATCTAGTAATTATATTTTGAAAAAGCACAACTTTCTTACCATACGTATTCTCCTTATCGATCAATGATTCTGTAGTGTGGCTCAGAATAAATAAAAGTGTTGTCAATTGGCGTAAAAACTTGGAAGAGAGAATTTACCATGAATGGGTAAAATTTTGAAATTGGTGAAGAGTAAAATATATAATACAAACTCGAGTGATTCTCGTCATTTCAAAGCATAGTGTAAAGTTATTTACAAGTATAAAACTCTTAACAAAGCATTTAGCTCCATAGTTATTTCATAGACTCATGTGCCAAACAAATATGAAAGGGCGACAAGCTTTACAGAAATGACATTTATTTTTAAATTGCGGTCATTTCAAACTTACTAGAAGAAAATCTTTTTCTTGAATAAATGAAATGTAACGCATCATTTTTTTTCAAGTGACTCATAATATAATACATGATCATACATAAATATGATCACATCATTAAATTTTTATTTCAATAGGACATTGATGTACCCCAAAAATACGTATAATGAGGCTCATAAATAAATATGTGAGCTCCCTATGATCCACCGATGTTAACCTATTTAAAGCTGGTGAATTGGTTTCCAATCATTAAACATTTCCAATTCTCTGTTAAACTTAATTTAAAAACATTAATTTTAGTAAATATTTTAATAATCTTTACTCATTGCTAAGGTTACTTTCTATGTGTCGTGGTACAACCTCAAATGTTATTTATATGCACAGTACCGTGCTGTAACGAAAAAGTATGGTGTGTTTACTTGACTGTCTATAATTGTGGTGCCGTACATTCTTTAATTTAACACTAAAATTGTAAGTATTTTAGAATAATTTGTAAACGGCTTACTGTATTCAACAATAAATTCTTTGATATCCAAGATTTGAATTCTAAGAAATGAGAGTGAGAATACCTCTAGTGATAAAGTTCAATTTTAATTCATAGCTCCGATAATTCATTGGAAACAGCAATGCTACATTTATTGCAAAATATATGAATTAGATACGTAATATTGTCAATCGAAATTAACTCATTGCACATTTGTGGTGTTGTGCACTGTTTTCATTCTGTAATGTATTTCTCTTTGAATAATTCAGGGTTTTTATGCTGTGTAGCTTGTAGTATATGGAATTTCCCAATACATTGAAACCTTGTAAAACATTTGACAAAGTAATTCATATTTTCGCTTTTCATTGATAATACTAAACTTTCATTAAGAAGGAATCATCTAATATTTTGTTTTTAAACAGTCATTATATATATATATATATATATATATATATATATATATATATATATATATATATATATACGCTTTTTCAAAGACATCATATAAATTTATAAGCAATTAATTGAGTTTCATCGGAAATTGTAAAAGGACAAAATAAAATTCGCCAATAGACCCCCAAATTCACAAACACCACCCTTTTTCTTCGAATCTCCGTGACTGAAATATGATTTTATCGGTGTAACTATCAATTCCAAGATTGCCAGTGTTCCAAGCGTAATTTAGTCTTTCACGTAACAATAAACGTACCGCATGGATTATTATCAGAAAGGCGACACCACTTCACACGTGCACGCACTCAAAAATCACAGGTGGGTTTCCCCACATTCGAGTCACGCACTTCATCCAACGCGATAAGATTGAATTATAGTGGAGGTTACAGAGGACGAAGTAAAGTTTCACGCACGCTCATAATTACGGAATGAGCAAAAAAGGGGATTTGAATCCCGGCACAAATATATCGTGCAAAACTCGTGGAAATATCTTGTATGAGATATCGCATTATACGGGCAATTTTTCCACCAATTTTGAGCAATCATTGATATCTGTAATAAAAGTGATAATTGTGTAAATTTGTCATTTGAAAAAACACTGAAAACCCGGAGAAAATTAACGTAAAGTTGAAGCTCTACATTTGTTTCTTTTAGCTGTCAGTGACGCGTGTGGACTTTTCTTTCTTCGGGGATAAACCGTTCATTACTCTGTCATTATTTCTTTTCTTGTTTTTTTAAGAACGATGGGTAGTTGGCAGGTTTGATTTGAAAGTTTCGCCCACCGATTTGAAAGGGCATGTCGAGTGTCCACGGCGTCCACGAAAGCTGATACTATATAGGGCTGACGATCGGATGGGTTATACCAAAAACCAATCATCTGTGACCGTATATTTTGATGCTATGAGACGGCCTCGCAATTAATTCGCAGCCTTGGGTCCCAGTTACTCGCCGACGGGAGTCTCTTGAGTTCCGGAGATACAAGATCGCATTGCGGCGACTTCGGGGCTGGAGGTGAGAAGGGGGAGGGATGAAAGGACCGCAGAAATCGGGGGTTGAGGGTGGAAAACGGGAGAGGGGGGTCTAACAGCGAGTGAAAAAGAGGGGTCGGCGAGGCCAGGAGGTGTGGGGGATGGATGGCGACTGGCGAAGGTCTGAGCATATGGACCACTTAGACACGCGGAAGCCTTGCATTCAGCTTTGATGAGACCAGCAAGGTTGGGGAGGGTGGAAGGGTGAGGGATGATGCCACAGGAGCGGGGGGGAGGAGGGGGGTTCAGAAACTGCGGCCTGTGGGTACGTTGTTGAAAGTAGCTGTGGGGGTTGGAGGGAGTGGTCCGGAGAGAGGGACGGAGGAGGCTGTGAGTGGGCGAGGGAAGATGGGCGGAAGAGCGAGCAGGAGGAGTGAGGCGGGGCAAGGCGGCCAAGTGCGCCGTGTGTGAGAGGAAAGCGGACGGCCAAGGGGGAGCGAGGGTTGATGCACGGAAAAGCGACGTCGTCCGCCGCTCTCGAGGGGCGCGAATGAATGTGACGAGGGTGGAGGGAGGGCGGATGGAATGCAAATACGCCACCGTCTTTAAAATGACACCTAACACGGAAACAGTTTGAGCAGGGACCGACGACGAGACCCACGGGGCCAGTTCCCGGCGGTATTGCATTTTTCCCTTGAATTTCACACAGCGCTCTTTCTATGCAGAATTGTTCAATACTGGGCATCGTGGTAGTTCAGTGGAAGGAGCGCTCGACAACTATTAGGAGAGTTTAAGTTCTTATGCGGACTCAGCTTTGCTCGTATTGTGTGATTTCTTTCAGTAGTCTAATCTCCTTAAATAGCATACTGGCATAGAAATATATAATAGCATAGAATAGAAAATAGCAGGTGGAACATAAAAAGAAATTGGAATCTAATAATCTGAAAGTACTTCACTCGCGCATACAAGCACACTAAGGCTTGGTATTGAGTGAGCTTTGTTTCGATATGTTGATCCATTCTTCGATTTTATTGCTGCGTTCATACGAAAACTTTCTTCCCTAAACTGTCGTTTACATACTTAATGCGAGGACCTTCCTCCAAAAACCTTATGAAAAATAAGTACTTTTCTAACCGTAATTCACTGGTCACTGTTCTATTATATTTTATTATTTTCTATCACAACTTGTGAAAATATCCATTACTCGCAACGAATATATGTTATATATAAGAGAGCAGTAAAGAATGCTTATAGCCAACGGAACAATCAGGATCGTGCTGGACTTTAGTTTGAGGCCTTCGATTAATACCACTACAAATTAATTTAAACACAAGAACATCACGTCTGAATGTATTGATGAACTTCAAACATTGTATTATATTTTAATTTTTACCTTGTGGATTCTCCGTATCAGAACGCAACTAGTTTTACTACGCATCCTAACGCAACTACAACTCTAACTACCGGTACATATCTACAGGTTTAACTTGCTATTTGAAAATTTGAGGAGAGCATATCAACTGGAAGAAAATAACATATCTAAAAAGGTAGTAAGAGAAGGGAAGAGATTAATGTAGGTGATTCGTTGGTCTCGTGAATCGCTCCCCATCGGCTAAAAACAAAACGATGCCCGTGACTAGATTATACTCGTACGTACGACTATTACGAAAAAAGAATTCTTGGAAAGGTATCTTGGACCATTAACATATTGACTCATTTGTAGAAACATTTTATAAAAGTATTTAATTTATAATTGTTCAGGAAGAGGGGAAAGGCTTTAGATAGATAGAGATTATTAATGCGCAAGGCATGAAACCGCAATCCCCGTGTTGGGGAAAAAACCAGGGATTTCTTGAAATTTCTCAATCTTGGGATTCAGTTCCGATCCCGGAAAGAAATTATCCTTGGAACAAATTTCCCGTTCCTTGAATCGTGGGTTTCATTTTAAAGGAATGAAAACTACGCTTGAGAAGGTATTTCTCACTCGAAATTTTACTTTCTCACGAGCATGATAGCTGCTCGAATTAAAAACGTTTGATCAACCAGAAATTCTACACATTTTTCTCTGTTTGTTCATTATGAAATTTCATGATGAGGTTCATCTTCCACTCAATGCAAAATTTAATAACATTTTCTTGCGCCTAAAATGATGGTTTTCTTGTGGATCTATTGAAATCATTGTGCAATTTCAATTCAAGGAATTGCAAAAAAGGAACCAGTTTCTCGAAAACTTTCTACAAGCGCTCCAAATTCATTTTAAGCACTTTTATTCCACGCAATTTTGAGTATATTGATGGTAGGTAATCAGAGCATGAATAGAAAGACAACACTGGCTATTTAGAACTAATTACACATGAAAGTATTGTGTAACACTAAATATTGATTTCATAAGGCATCTAAATTGACTCGGAGATTTTGAAAACAGGCCCGAAAAGGCATCGTTTAGAGAATGGATATTGAAAACCATAATAAGAACATATACGTAAAATCAATACCAACTTATAGTTATAGAATATTAACAATAAGTTCTTATGACTTTCAGAACAATGAATTGTTTTTTGCGAAAAGTAGTTAATGTCTTCCTCATCAAAATGAACCATCCAGAATTGTATTCAATTTCTATCTACTATCTTAGGATATACAAGTATGTTTATTTTTATGAAAAAGGCATCCAGGTAATGACCTTTTGATAATGTTATTTCCCTTCTACCCGTGCGTACAAGGCATCACTAATATACAAGAGTACGAACATTTGTAAATTATAAGTAAATATAGCTTGGAGGACTACAAAATGGAGTTAATTTGATGAAAAGCCAATTGACTGCTTTTGGTTAAATGAATAATTGGGACTAACAGGATTGCTACCCCTACCTCATCTAAGTACACTGTTACAAGAATTATGAATGGATACATAAATACAATTCAAAATATCAGCTAATAAAATTCCTTAATGCTCTAATGTGAAATATCCACCCTTAAACCACAGCCATGGCATAATATTTGACTAATTCTGCTACGGATATACACACATATAAATACATTTATTTCACTTAACGTTTAAAAGAAGTCAGAATTATTATTTTTATTAGGTAATCTACCAGTTAAGGTAGGTTTTCGGATGACACAACTATCACATAAACATTTTGTAACTCCAAACAAAACCCATCCAGCAACCCAATCTACATCAGGTCCCTCTTCATCTCTGTGTACTTCTTTCCACACTTCATCCCATCCAACATCCCTATCCTGTTCCTGCCCTTTCCTCACTTGCCCAACATTCTCCCCTCTATTACCTTCTTCAACATTCCACTACCGCTCAATACGCCTTTCATCCATTTTTCCTGCCTCCATAGGATTTCTCTCAACAAACCCCTCTCCTCACCCACCATCACCAGTACTTCCTCATTTGTTTTCCTTTCGGTCCATTTCGCCTTCTCCATTTTTCTCCACTCCCACATTTCAAAAGCCTCCAATCTACGTCTATCCTCCTGCTTCAGCAACCACGTATCCGCGCCGCGCCGTAGCTATGCTCCATATCAGAGTTTTTACGAGTCTTGTCTTAACATCCCTACTCAACGTCCCCGTCATCAACTCCCTCCTCCTTGAGAAAGCCTCCTTGCCTAGCGCAATTCTTCTCGTTACGTCCCTACTACTTCGACCGTGTTAGTTCAAAACACTTCCGAGATACGTAAACTATTCTACCTGCTCTCTTTTCCCCTCCGAATCAAATGTTTAGCACAGCCTTTTTCTTTCAGGGAAATCGCATAACCTTTGTTTTATTAATATTGATTCTCATCCCATATTTATCGCACTGAACCTCCAATTCACTCTGCAATGCTTGCAACCCCCTGACTGAATGAGGAACTAATACCTGATCATCAGCCAATCTAACCGATTTAACGAATTCCCCTCCGACTTTCATTCCTACCTCCAGTTCTCCCCATGCCTCTTTAACCATTTCCTCTACATAACGTATGCGTTGAACAGCACCGGTGACAATGGGCAAGCCTGTCCTACACCTTAATCAATCCCTGTCTTACACCTCCCATTAACACTGCCCATCCGGATTCTCCGTTTCCCACTCGCACCTGAGCAGTCTGAGACATGTACAGTTTGCGGATCAGTCTCCTGTCCCTCCAATCCATTCCTAATTCTGCAAAACACGCATTAATTTTTCCCAATTCACTCTATCAAACGCTTTTGCGGAATCTACAAAACAGGCAAAAATGTCCTGGTTGTATTCTATATTCCTCTCGATTAGTGATCTCATTACTGCAATGGCATCACGCGTACCTCTTCCTTTCCTAAATCTAAACTGATCATCCCCTTAGTAATCATTTGCCTTACTCTCTATCCTTTTGTTGATGATCCTGAGAATAACTTTAGCTGCGTGGGATATCAAACTTATTGTTTTGTAATCCTCGAATGATTTAGCCTTAACTTTTCCGGAATAGGAACCAACACTGATCCCACAAAATCTTCCGACCAGAATCCTTCCTCATAGATTCTACGAATCAGTCCATATAGGGCCTGCTTCCCATATTATCCTAAACATTTCAATAGTTCTACAGGTATGTTGTCCACCCCCACGGCTTTATTTGCTTTCATCTCCTTTAATGCCCTTTCTATTTCATCGTCGACTATACCTGGACCTAAGCTATCTTCTTCTACGTCATGTTCCTTTTCTATGTCTAACCTTGTCGGCCTAAGTTCTTTACCATACAGTGTTTCTATATATTCCTTCCATTTCTCTTGGATTTTTCCTGGTTCAACTATTATCTTACCCCACTTATCTGTAACTGTTAGCACAGATCTTGCCTTATTCTTCCCGATAATAACTTAACCTTGCTGAATAGAGCACCAATTTTACCCTTCTTTTGTAAACTTTCCATATCCTCGCATTGCGTTTTCCACCATTCTCCTTTTGCTTTATTTGTGGCCCTTCTCAATTTATTGTTTAAATCTTTGTACTTCATTTTGCCTAACTCTGTGTTTACATTCTTCCATCTTTTTCTCTCATCCATCTTTGCAATCATCTCATCCGTTACCCATGGTTTCCATATCCTTTTCCCGTTAACGGTTCCTATAGTGTCTTTTGCCGCTTTCGAAATCGCTGTCCATTCATGTTCCATGGTTGATACATTCCCATTTTTTTCGATAGTACTCAGCTCTTTACCGTCATCCATCATTTTCTCCATATCCTGCAGATCCTCCTTCCTTGTTAATCCAGTTAATGCTTCTACATTCTATTTCTTAACCCGCCGCCCTTGCTTTATCTTTTTGAAACGGACGTTACATTTCATAACTACTAAATTGCCGTCAGAGTCCGCATCCGCTCTTGGGAAACTGTGCGAATTTATCACACTATTCCTAAACCTGTGCCCTACCATAATATAATCTAACTGATATCTTTCTGAGTCACCTGGCATTTTCCATGTATAGCCTTTTGTGGTGTCTAAACCATGTGTTGCTGATAACTATCCCCTGTCTCCTACAGAATTCAATTACGCTCTCCCCGCGTTCATTCCTCGTGCCTAACCTATAGTCCCCCACCTTACCACCATCTCTTCCTTCGCCTATCCATTCCAATCCCCCATCACTATCAAGTAGTCAGAAAATAGCATAAATATAAAAATGGTTAAACATGATATTATTAATTTAGTGAAACATTCAGACGGAAGAAAGAGACGAATATCGTATCTATATGTATATGTACCTATAGGTATATTCGTTTTAGATCCCTCTGTTAAAACTTTTATGAAGGCATGTATAACTTTTTAATTTCCTTTACTATGAGTTTAAAATAATGATCAATATGATTCAGCAATAATATCACACATTTCTTTCCTATTGATTCAATTATAGGGTACCTTTACAGAAACTTGTGCAAGTATCAACATATCAACTATCCTAACTACTTCAATTTTCGTAACCTCAAAAGAAAATCACTCTTCCTAGCCAATCCTGTCGTTTTGACTAGATGTGTTTTATTCTGTAAAAGCTGCAAAATATTACGTTACTTCTGGATTTATTGTTTCATTATGGAGAAGAATAATCTCGCATTTGGCTAGCACTTACAGTTTTTCTACCGGATCACGGGGTTTTTAAAATTGAACATGGGATTTCTCGGAATTAAAAGCTGAGAATCACAATCGATTTTTGGGATTAGTTCCGGGGCTAGATTTCTTCTCAGGTCCAGGCCTTGATAGTAAGTCGTATATTATAATTGATGCCTTGTATTTACCTAGATATACGAGGATTATCTAAGCATGGTTGATCGTGTATTTTTCGGTTGCATGATTTATTTTCCAAAATTGAGAGTTAATTAAAATAAATAAATAAATCGTACGCCCAATTTTCTGTGTACACTTGTGCATGATGAAGCTTCATTAATTTGACTTCAGTATACTGTTCGTTTTGGACTGAATTGCTGAATAATTTTCAGTTCGTCTACAGCAACGATGAAGGTAACTTTCGACGAGAAATGCGTTAACATTTTGTTTAAGTTCTCCCGTAAACGTCGTCAGCCTAGGCTTATACACTTGACCTTTACGTCTCTAGGGACATATGTAGAGTCCTTATTTTTCCTATAGCAAAGGTATGACTTTTGAAATTTTGAGGACAAAGAGACAATTTCAATGGAAGATGAACATGGAGCTCTAGTCATAGTAGTAAACATTAACACCTTGCTGTAATTACGAGGAAAACATCGTGAAATAACGTTAAGAGCAGAATGATAAATATGGAAGATTTTATTGATTCGCACGATGGTAATGGAAAAATTGCATGTGAGACGTGTTTGTGAGGTTCCAATACTACTCATTACCGATAAAAAAGGAGGTTTGAGTGCAGGTTTTCCCAGTTTAAGCTAATTCATCAGAAAAAAATGGAAGTTTTTCGATGGTTATCACTGGAGATGAGGCTTGGTGACACCATTTTTATCATGAGAGTACACAGCAAAACTCTGTGTGAAACTCTTCAGAATCATCAACGCCAACATAAATCAATGTTGTGGCTCCTGCTGTTTGAATAATCGTCTTATTACATTTCGATATCCATGATAATTTGTATTGGTGTATCGTAACAGAATTCACAACTTTAAAAGGAGCGCTTTAGTAATATACTGGAACGTTTCCAAGGCCACTCATTTTAAAACAACAGGCTGGACGCTGCACTATAATAATGCATGGGTGCGCATTGGGTATGTCTTTGCTGATTATCCCGTAAAAAAATCAATGTTTTTCTATTTGCCATCATTTTTATCGTTCAGGCCTTACCCCATGTTATTTTTTCCTGGACTATAATGTGAATGAAAACCTTCACGGAAAGTCATTTTCTCGATCAGATGTAAATATAAACGAGCTGGACAAGTTGAAATTAGCAACGGCTGTCAAATAAATTTCTGATGAAATCAATGTGCAAAATAGAAATAAATATTAATATAAAAATATAATTTACTAATAATGTTTCGCAATCATTTATACTAATGAGAAGTTAATTTTCACACTCACAATTGAACACACCTTGTACTTGAGATATCAGAAGATTTACTCCTAATTTCATCCCCAGTCTAAATACATCTAGAGTGTAAGCACTCGGTAGAGTATATAAATACTCTAAAAAGTAATCAGCAAAAGACGAAATGCTTTTAGATGAAATGATAGCCTAAGTATGTCATTGGCAAGTGACTAAAAGACACCTCAATATTAGTGTTATCATAAGCTCCAGGTACAAAAGAGTATATGTGAAACAATGAACGACTACGAAAGAGTTGAAAGAAGTTTGGAAGAAAATGATAGGTAAACAAAAATTAGTGAATGGTTGCTAATACTTATAGCAACGTAAATCCTTCTCTATTATCTTTTGTTACCTTGAATTAAAACGGCGTGAATGGTGTCCATGCGTAAAAATACTTAAAATATGAAAAAAAAACTTAAATAAACACCTGAAGCATTTTGAAAGCAAAAATGACCTTATACATGGAGCATTCATTGCTTTAGTCCTCGGAAGTCCTAGAGAGAGATTTCCTCTCCAGTAATACGAATCTTCAGGAAAGTGAATTGTAAGGGCGGGAAGTTACTGGAAATTGAGTAAGGCTAAATTGTTTGCTTAGGAAGATTGGCTTTGATCATTTGATATTGGGATTTGAGACGACGATTCGTGGATTTGAAGTGTTGATTTTCAGAGAACGTCAACATATTAACGCAACCCCTTTCACGAATTCACTCTATGGTTAACTAGACATCATCTTTCACCTGTGTCTTGATGTACGCATAAAATTGAAATAGCAAATGAATATCAATGTCTGAACCACACGAATTGGATGTTTCTAGAAATATAAAAACATTTTCAAACGAAGTTTAGAAAGCACGACCGATTATATGAAATGACTCTTTGATGGCAGGTGTATTAGGTTATGTAAACTGTGTTACTGAAAAGTGGTAGAGTCTTTTGGTTAGTACTACGTGAATGATAATGAAGAAAATATACTAATTGTGTGCTTTGAAAAATGAAAGATAGAAAGATAGAAAGCAGGTAAAGCAATTTAAAGTAAAAGAAGAAAAGATGAAAGAAGAAAATGTAAAAATGTATTATACATTCAAGTTTAATCATAAACTAGCCATCAGTAAGTCATAATGTAAAAATACATGGGTGGTGTGAAAATTTTTCGACCACAAAAATTTCTAAAAATATCATAACATTTCAGAAAAAAATGTCTTGTATCTTTGTTAGGTCGAAACCTTTTCAGACCACCCACGTATATAGAAAATAGAGGTATCGGAGATTCTTGTAAATGTTTAAAAGGGATGAGCGTTTAAGCTGGTCATAATATTTTGGAAAAGGGGGTGGTCGGAAGAATAAAATGAATTCCAGATGGAATGATGAAGGAAAATATTTGGTCAGTACAAAGAAAAGCAAGGATGCTTGAAGATAAAGATGAAAATATAGAGGTACATTCTGCAGCTTAGGATAAATGCCGAGTGAAAAATAATGATTTAAAGCTTTGCTGAAGGAACTCTAAAAAAGAACACCTACGACCTAAATTGCTGTAGAAATCTATGAGAGAAGAGTAGATAGTTTGCGAGGAAGGAGAAGAGGGAGAATATCTCCTGCAAATCAGTTTTAAGGATCTCTCAAGTCAAATAATATTAGTAATCTCTGGAATAGAAGCATGAATGTGATTAAGACGGAGGCAAAAAGAACTGAGTCATATAGATCAGTATAGAAGGAAATAGTGATAGAA
Organism: Hetaerina titia; assembly: GCA_037158775.1. Classification (NCBI taxonomy): domain Eukaryota; kingdom Metazoa; phylum Arthropoda; class Insecta; order Odonata; family Calopterygidae; genus Hetaerina; species Hetaerina titia. Next base: position 53,723,302 of record CM073773.1, read on the forward strand.
AGAGCAAGTTACTTTTCATTAACTTATTCCAAGATTCTATTGACATTCTATAATCCCAATGAAACGGAAGGTGAACTCGTACAAGCCGAATACAAGGAGAATTTTCACCCAGTATATCCGGGAGATTTTATCACACACGGCCTTAATTTGTACTCGTACTTAAATGCCCTTGAATTAGGGAATAAAGTACGGATGCCACTCCCTGGGGGGAATTACCTCCTAAAGCAATAGTTATTTAAGAGCCTTCTTACGCAAAGAAACCGACAAAACCACGAATCATTATTGCTAAATTAGAAAATTTCCACTTAAATAACAGCATCCTTTTAAAGCTAAACCATACTGCAACCGTAAAATTAAGAACTTTAACATAATTTGACATTGGACTCTATTATAGTTTTAATGAACACATCGCATATTTACTCAAAGTCGTAAAAAATCGTGCAGAATGTAAGAGTTGGTGTTTTCCCGGAGCGCGTTTGTGGTTAATTTTTCGCGGGTTTTCCAATGGGTTTGTAAGTCATAAAAAATGTCAGCTGCTGTCACTCTGACCCAGTGGAATACCCGCTAAGGTTTCACCACAATCGTACTAATCCGCTCAACGAGGAAAAACATTTTTTAACCATTTTCTTTTACAAATAAATTTTAAACTAATCGCCCTAGTTTAAAGATATTCTCTCATCCTGAGGTCGATAATGTTATGCCTGGGTGATATCAATTATTCAAAAGTAGCTCCGGTTAAGTAAAATTAATTATGAGTTACATTAAAATGAAAACGAGAACATATGGGGATATAAACTAAAACAGGTGAAACAGTGAACATATCTTGGAAGCGCTTTGGACGAATATGGCCAAATTAGTATAAATATACGTAGAATAACTGCCTTAGGCTCAGAGACTTACGCAAAAATGAGGGAGTTGATGACAAGGAGGTTGAGTAAGGGCGTTGAACAAATAATCGTTAACCCTTTGATATGGTGCGCACTTATGTACAATGCGGTAACATGGTCATTGAGACAAGGACATCTGTAGAACCCATGCGTAGAGTTTTTGATTTGTGGTTTGGCGAAACACCGAAAAGGTAAAATGGAAGGAAATGAAACAATTAAGTACTACGCTTGGGGGAGGGAAGAGAGAGAGAAGGTTTTTAGGAGAGATCTAAAGGAGGCACAAAATATGGATGCAGTGTATTATGACTAGCGATGGAGTGTTAAAGACTGAGGGAAAACATTAGGTATCTAGTCATCCAGGTATGTTGGACAATATAAAAGAAGGTATAATGTATGCGGTCTTGAACAACAGTTTAAAGTAGTGTGGACTGTCATGTTTTATCATTTTTCGCGAGATTAAGTAATGTAGCGATGTTCAGTCTGTGTCCTCCCATAACGTACAGTGGACGGTAGATTACGAATAACAAAGTTGAATAAAAGAAAATATCCGAAAATGAACCATATCTACACATATTTTTGTTTGAAAACCCCACCGCTGAAAACGGTTTTGTCATAAATTGACTATTCTCAATGTTCATAAAAATTACAGCTTGTTCTATTTTCACCACCAGATTTTCAAGAGTTCATGTTATCACAATGCAGTGCAGTGCAGAATTAGTTTATTTCATATTTCTAAAAATATAGGGTATTAAAGGGTAATGTTATTCAAGATACACTCAAACATATTAAAAATTATCTTTAATGGATGTTTAAACCAATCTCCTATTGCTATTTTTTGTCGGATTATTAAACCTTAGAAAAGGAATAATAATTATTTAGAAATTAACACATGAGCTTTTGCAAAACATCCATAGGAGTTCAATTACAAAGTTTATTACACCCCATCTCTTTAAAATTAGGGAAGTGCCATCGTATATAATTTAAATGAATATGGTCAGCTTACTTTGGATTGCCTAACGCGAATTATGACAAGTACTTGCTGTTCCTCTGACAACCAATAAAATTAATTCTCACATCGCAAGCTCTTTTTGGATTTGCTGGAAGTGGATTTCCATGAAACAGAAATGTATACTCTCAAGTATTTTCACACTTTCAAGCAAATTTGGTTGATCTTCGGTAAATTTTTCTAATGTACATAATCAAAAATGAAAATGAGATTAATGCTAATTAAAAAATGCTTATAAGATTTTTCAGACAGAGAAAGGATAAGCGAAACATGAAAATAGGCAAAAACTCAGTCAGGTGGAACAGTTTACGTTCCTCGAAAGTGTTTGGGACCAAAATGGAGCAAGTAGTGCGAACATGAGGAGAAGAATTGCGTTAGGTAAAAAAGCTTTCACAAGGAGGAGAAAATTGACGGCAAGAACGTTCAATAAGGATTTTGAGAAAAGGCCTGCTAAACTTTGGCATGGAGCATAGTGCCGCGTGGAAACGTGGTCATAGATGAAGGATGATAGGCGTATATTTGAGGCTTTTGAAATGAGAAAGTAGAGAAGAATGAAGAAGGTAAAATGGACCGAATGGAAAAGAAATCAGGAATTACAAGGTATATTGGGCGAGGAGAGGGAATGTCTGGGAGAAATCCTAACAGGACAGAAAAAATGAATGCAGAGAATATTGATTGATAGTGGGATGTTGAAGACTGTGATAGAGCGGAGAATGTTGGGCAAAAGAGAAAGGAGAAGGATTAGAATAGGCATCTAGAGTGGATTGAAGGAAGAAAAGAACTGGGCGGAGATAAAGAGGTGCTGGTTGTAAAGTAGTATGATTGGTTGTGTTTAGCTAGGAGAGACCGGAGAATTACTTGGTAGCCTGTATCCATCCTCAACCTACCTTAATCGATAGAATACCTATACTTCTACAAAGAATCGAGGTGAGAATTTATTAATATCCTTAAGTAATGGTAGCATTTTATCCTGAGATTATAGTGGCGATGTAGGAGGTCCCCACTCTTTGATTTAAAGTTTTCGTTTTTATATCGTAAGCCATTAATTTTTTCCGCAGAAATCTTTTGTGATTCAGTAAATGAACATGGTGTCAGTATATTACTTACCATTACTACAAATAAGATTTAATACTTGTCTCTGATGTTTTTCTGACTAAAACTGGAAACTCATTTCGATTCTAAATAAATATGAACATTGTAATTTTCTCAATCATATTCATCATCGGAACTAGTTTTATGTGTAATTATCTTCTTTCTCATAATAGCTTTGCTGGGCCCACAGGACATTGATACACGCGAATCGAACAAAGCAAATTCCATTGATAGCCTCTAGAGAAACACTGCTCAATCCTCCTCCCTTGTGTTCATATTTTCTTGATGTTATAGGTAAACAGCTTTTAAATAATAAGTCAAGCCATATATATATGTATACAAAAAATGGAAGATAAATGTGCCAACAGATAGGAACTTATATTCTCTGAGGATCGCGTGTTCAAATCCTTTCTTCCCATTAGCCCACACTCAGGGGGAATGCCGTCAGGCACGTAATTCAATTTTCTCATCAAGAGTTAAAACGTAGTTTTGCCGTCAAACGTATCCTCACCCCGTCCCGTGCGGTGTAGGCGCTTACAATCAGGGGAAACTTCTGGCAACCTCTCAAGTACTATCTAGCTGCTCATTACTCCGAGTCGAAATAAGAACGGAACGAAAAGAGAACTGCTTTGTCGAGGGGATGTTCCCCAGGGTACGGGGGAGGCTGAAGGTGACGCAATCATGGTTTAGATTCCAGGTTGTTCTCGCGAATCTGATGTTCCACTCTTCCCGCCTTGGGATTGCCCTATTTATCAGCGCCAAGTACTACTCTCTCCCTATCTCACTTCACCTCTGTCTCTTCTCTTCCTTCTCCTCCCCACGACTTGGAAAACTCACTTCGTCTCACGGCGTTTCGCCTCTTCCCCCCCCCCCCCCACAGGTCGCTCTCTACGCACACCATTTCACGTTTTCGAGGCGAAGATTAAAGAGCACAAGTACAGCACGCTACTGCGGCAACATGCACGACGTGCCGCTACGCCTCGTGTCATCGCAAATCCCATCACGCTAATTTTGAGCAGTGACTCTTGAGGCGAGTGCCACCAGAGATCACTCACTCACTCTTGCACAGTTTGGCGTTGGTGGATTGGGTTGAGTCGTTTGATATCGGAGATATCGTTTTTCATGTGAGAAAACGTTTGATTGCGTCTAGGTTTGTGTTCTTCCTGCGTAATTACTTAAACGGTGAACGGTGAGCAATATGACAGATTTAAAACAATGTTGACGTAGTTTCGTGGGGAGACCCATAATCACGTCAAAGCGTGCATGCAAAACTCAAAAATGAACGCTGAAAGTCAAAAACTCTGGAACAAAAAATTTTTTATATGTTGATTTTCCACACGATATATTCCGGAATTTATTAATACTGCTGAATAAATTCATCATCTGACGTCTTTATCTTTATAAATAAAATTTATCGTGAATTTAGCTTGCAAAGTTCACTTTTTCTCTATTTACATGCGACGCTGAAAAAGGCAGTCGGCTCTGAACTGTGGTGTAGTGAGGAGCTCTGTTAACGCGAACCTCCACGCTCGACTCACGTCACGGAACGCGATGCCGAAGTTTTTGGAGCAGCGTTATTCCATCAAATTTGCGGTAAAGCTTGGGAAATCGTCCACCGAAACTGTCGGTATGATTAACCAGACTTACGGGGAGTCAGCCATGTCCAGAAACATGATCTTTCGGTGGCACAAGATGTTCGTGGAGGGCAGAGAAGAGGTCGACGACGAACCACGGCCTGGACGCCCATCAACGACACTCACCGACGAAAATGTGCGAAAAGTTCGCAATGTACTGAACTCTGATCGTCGTCTAAGTGTTCGGATGATATCAGAGCAGTGTAATGTGCCAAAAATAATAGTGTACGAGATTATTAGGGACCAATTACAGATGCGAAAAATTTGTGCAAAGTTGGTGCCGAAAGTGCTCAGTGATGATCAAAGACTCAATCGTTTGGAAATCGCGACACAACTTGCGGATCACTGCAAAAATGATCCACATTATCTAGAGAACGTTTCTGTTCCCGAAGATAAAGAGGAGTTTGAAAGGAACGCGATACGTGACTTTGGACGCCGTCAAAGAGGCCGTGACGACGTGTCTTCGAGAGGTTCTCGATGATGCCTTCGCGGGAGCGTTCCAGGAATAGGAACGCCGCTGGAACAAGTGTATCGACTCACAAGGGTCCTATTTTGAGGAATATTAGCTTAAGATATGTAAAAGTGTAATAAATTTTTTTCCTGAGCTCAGTACACTTATTTTCCGGACGAACCCTGTATGTACTGTTCTATTCTCTTCAGTCTTGAATATGGCAATTAAAAAAGTCAGGCATTACCTTAATTTCTCCGTTTTTACAATTGGCTGTTCATATCTAAAACTGTTTCCAGAAACGCGTGCAAATATTTCATACAAGTAGGCCAATCGGCGTCAATAAATTTTCAAAAATTTATAATTAATGCATGCTAACTTCAATTTTTTAGCTCAACTTAGCTCATTGACATTTCATACGGAGGATTCTCCGCGGGGTTACGTCTCGTAATCCTATCCTCATAGATTTCTAAAACCGGATATACGTTTGTCCTATAGCAAGTAAGCATTAAAACAACTATGGAAAGGGAAAATTTTCGTCCGGGACGCTTCAAGGCTGTGGTCCATTGTTAGCATTTCATTAGATGATTCTAAGCTTGCTTGCGTTAGTACTCTGAGCAGATGAATGGAGCGGCCAATATGTGTGCTTCCGCGACGCGAATTAATCGTAATGAGGTGTAACCCTTTTTCGGAGCTTTGATTTCTCGCTGCAGGGGAGTTGGTTTTTTCCAATTCTGTTTCCTCCATCTCTCTCTCTCTCTCAACTTGTAGTCTTTATCCCCAGGGCAATGGATACATCCCCGGATGTCCCTCCTGACCCGCATCCCTTCCGCAGACTTGTTACTTCCCAGTCCACCTCTTTTAGATCTATCCTTCACCTTTCCTCCCTTCCACCCTTCCCAATTCCCACACCGCCTTCCACTCCCCTAAAGATGCTACAGCCAACCGTACGCCCAAACCTCCACTCCCTCCACTCTCACCCCTCCCGAATTCCACCCTCCTGTTCCCCCCTCACTTTTCCTCCCCTCTCATCGCCACGGCTCTCTCAACTGAGTCATCAGAAACGCTCACTCAAAGCTTTTAATCAACTTAGCTTCTCGAGAAGTGACAAACCGGGAGCTGTGTTTTCCTGGCCCGCCGTCGTCAATTCACTTCTGCGCCTGCTTCATTTCCGTTTGGATTCCCCGTGGCACGTAGAAGGGGGACTGGGCGAGGAAGATGAGGGGGAAGGAAGAAGGGGATGGAGAGAGAGAGGGAGCCGAGCGGAGAGAGGGTTGGAGAAGGAAGGAAGGACCGAGAGTGGAGTGCGTGGGTGGGAAGGTGGTGAGATAGGAATGAGGGAGAGGGAGTGAGAGATAAAGAGAGAGAGAGAGAGTGGTAAGGGAATCAAGAGAAGATGGCAAGGCGGAAGGCTCCGAGGGGAGGAAGTGGGATGAGGGTGTTGGGGGGAGGGGATAGGAAACGGAAAGATATAAGGGTGTGGGGTGGTGGGTTGTTTTCAATGGTGGTGGAGGGAGAGCAGAAGGAAGTGAGATGGGACGGAGGATGGGAGGAGGGTTCGGATGAGGAGGCAGTGGAGGAGCAAATCGCATTAAAAAGATAACCGCGTGACGGGAAACAAAGGAGCGTCGGGGAGCGTCGACGCACGCGCCACGGAGCCTGGCGGTGTTCGGAATGGGAGAGCAGATCTCCTCTCCTTCCGGCAACCCTCCCAACCCTTTCCCCCCTCTCCCATCGTCCCGTTTGCACTTTGTTGTTTGGACAACTTTTATATTAAATTTGCAGCTGTTATATGTTTATGGGTTTGAATTCCTCGCCCCTTCCCCGGGTTCCCTCCTGTTCCGACAACTCCTTCGGATGCCGCTCACGTCCCCAAGGGGGAAGGAGGAGAAGAGTGGAGAGAGAGGAGTGTTGGGAGATTGTATGTAAGCTCTTTGCTCCGTGGTCTTATTAAGATTTGCGTCAACAGCTCAAGTCATGAGCTACGATGCCATTGCTTCCTAACCTGAATGTCGTTAGGCTCTTCGAGAAATCCGTAGGGCTTTTGCTTGGATGAGTGCAAAAAGGGAGTCCGGGAAGAGTTCTTAATGTGACCTTCTTTGAATTTTCACTTTACATGTCATATCAGATTTTTGATATAAATTTTCGTTTTGACGTGATTTGGCTTGCTCTTTTCAACAGCCTTAAACCTTAGAAAGGTTACATAGTGACTTTTACAATAAATATCACGTACTTGCTTGTGTCTTATGATATCAGTTTATTCTTCTTCATACGCTTACGCATTTTTTGCATAATGCCAATTTCATTCGTAATTTCACACGCTTTACATCAAACAATTGCACTGAAGTAGAAATTCCCTTACAGTGACGGGTCATCGTAGTGTAGTATTGGAAGATATAAGACATGACAAATGATGTGAAGAATGATTTAGGAAAAAGTAATGACTGTGGTGATAAATATTTTGGTGAAAAATATGTTTTATAGTTATTGTCAACAGATTGTAACAAATGTTGCTAAACTAACTGTAACAAGAGTAATAAGCTTTATAAGCTTAAATACGCACGAAAAATGTTGAGAGATTACAGTAGAGAGTTTACAGTACGGTCTTACACATAAATATTTACAACGAGCGTTATCAATGCTCTCATATTCCTGGTAGTGGATGTAGATTCTAATGATAATCTTGTACTAATGAAATGCTAGTAAAAGTAGAAGGGTCACAAAGAGAAAAAGAGTTGGGGAAAACTGAATCTAGAAGCTTTATTTGGAAGAAAAAGGACGAAATACTGGGAATGGGGCTATAACATTCTAAGGGAGGATAAAAGGAAGAAAAAGTGAAAGGTAGTCGAGAGGATTATAAAAAAGAGATCATCAAAGCGGAAGAGAAAACAATGGGAACAATAATTATGAAAATAATTAGGAAGCCATGAATCAAAGAATAGATAGGAGGAGAGAGGAGAGAATTAAATTTTAGGAGGTGAACACGTAATTAGTGAAACATGAGGGGGGAGCATTAAATAAGAAACTAACAGATATAACGAATACATAGAAGGGAATATGCTGTAAAAAGTATTACAGAGATACGTAAAAGTGGCGAGAAGATACCGGAATTGGTTGAACTAATTTTGAAATGTCAAAATAAAAAGGAATTACCTGCCACAGGAATGAAACCGTATGTATTTCAGTCAAATCAGGAAAATTTTATTTTAATTTATATAATGATAATAATCATTTTGCCAATTATTTTGCTTTATAAAGAGAACATGACGTGCACATGAATAATTTAACTTATATGGATTTAATTTATATGTAGAAATCCTGGACGGTGAAAAGGAAAGAACATTACCTGAACTCTGTCCGGGAAATGGTATCGTCATAAGTAATCTTTCTAAAGATTTATTCAATTGATTAGATAATGTGGTATGTATTAGGAGTATATAAACTTTTGTTTTCAATGTGAAGATAAAATAGCATTGTATGAACTATTTTGGGTAACATATGTAATAGTTCATATAGCTAATTAAGTCAGATTTTCGGATGATTAAATTCAAACTAAGCAGCCAACCAAAGGCCTGCAGTCGTTCTTACCAACAGGAAAAAGTCAACTATTCAAATTTGAAAAGAAAAATTTTTTTTGGGCTATTAATGTAATATTATTCTGAAGAAGTGGAATAACTTACTCGCAATTAAAGACAAGTAGAGATTAAAAAATTAGAGCTAGTCAAAGAAGGATTAATGAAGATATAGGACATTGTTAATAAGGAATTTAAGCATGGATTCAACGAAAGCATTGTTATCTTTTATTTTTTTGTATTTTAGGAACATATTTTTGCACAACTTCGATAATTGGTATTTTGGGAAAAATTGTACCACAATAGGAGCATTTCGAGAAATACCCTTGAAATATGATGACAAAAAAACGAGGATTTATGAAGAAGAAAAAAATTAAAGAAGTGTTAGTCAGAGCAGAAGAAGACAGACTGCTAAACGAGATAGCGGGAGGGAACTAAATTTTAGATGGAATGGATGGAAGAAAAAAATAATGGAACAGAAAAGTGATTAGTGAAATGAGAAAGCTATTTCAGTGTTGCAGTATTTTGGAAGTCAATCCCATTAGAACATAAGTACTTTGAGTAATAATTTCGTCTTGAACATTCATAATCTACCTTTTCTCATTAATTTATATGCAATTATATAATTAAATCACAACAATATTAAAATTCATTCCTATTGGTTTTAACGTATGAGGGACCATGTAAAAATTATTTATTATCTTCACGAATTATTATCATTATGTAATTATTATTAAACCCTTGTGCTAGTAATCGGGTCCTTGTAAGCCAATTAAGATTGCCCGTGTGCTAAAATATACTAATTTAATTAGTTTTCATTTTCAAAATATCATTTATATTTAGTTTTCGTTTTGATGACGTTGTAAATCGCTGATATGGAATTCATCCAATTTTCATGACTTTTACCTATCATTGTACTGCAATCGCTCATTTACATTTACAAACATTCAAATTCATAAATCATTTTCTTCTTGCTCAAATATAAGTTTTGGAAAGTGATAAATATTTACATAGTAACTATTGAATGGGATGAAGGAAGAAAAGAAGTACACCGAGATGAAGAGGGACCTGATATAGATTAGTTTGCTAGGTGTAGAGCCACAAAATGTTTATTTGATAGTTGTGTCCATCCAAAAACCTACCTTAAACGGTAGATTACCTAATAATAATAACTATTGAATATTATTTAAAGAAGCCACGTAGAGAAGTTAAGAAATACAAAGTATAACATTAAAATAAAATAACTTGTTACCTAAAGTATTGAGTGTAGTATATATCCTAATTTTAATTCAATAATGGTTGAATAAAGTTATCTTTAAGATGTGGATCGCTAAAACCAGCAAACCACTAGAAGAACTAGAACACATCTAAGGGATGGGAATATCAATAAAAATAATATTATAACCTTTTTCTTAGGATTTAAGTTGAAAAAAATGTTAATCATGAAAATGATTGCAATAATTTAGGGACTGCAGCTTACCCTCCAGTAGTTAATTTTATTCTCTGGGGACAGGAGGTATTCAAAAGTGTTGTCAGGCATATAGGTAGTATTAATTTTAAATTTTATTAAAGCCACACATACTTTCCAAAGTATTCATAGCCCCCTTGAAATTGCCACTTTCATAAACCTGATCATATCCCGTATTCAATAACAAAAAGTTTCGCTGTTTCAAGAGACTTATCTCTTTTCGCCATCTGAACCCACCAGACATCGTAAGGCTCCTGGGTTACAGTTTTTTTTTATTCCATTTAATAATGACCGTGGGTGTATTACCCATGCTTGTGCTGAAATTCCTATTAAAATTTGTCAATCAAATGTTAAACAAGTAAAAATTCAGTATTTTTCACTAAAACAATACAACTGATATGGGATAGTGTCAACCCCATTCCAAGAGAACTAACATTAATTTTGGGTAGATTGAAGCAGGGACGTTCCCTTTTGCAATAAAAAATGTTGTATGAGAATGCGTATTCAAATATCACTGTGTTATTACGTTCTTTGGATAAATAATCTGTATGCTAAATGTGAACCACTACCGCGGTAACACCGCGGGGGATGTCCATGTGTATTGTGGGTTGCCAGTACTGCAGGAAAGAACACCTCCTATTCCAAAACCATATTACTTCAGTTTAAAAAAAAGTAATTAATATTTTAGGGAAATGGTGTGATTTTATTCAAACAAATACAAGTTTATAAACTACCAGTAAGCAATAAAATTAAGTAAAATCATGATTTCATCAGCATGATGTATAATCTAAACCAAAATCCCACAACTTGAGCCATTTCTGGAAAAAAATATCAAATACAACGCACCTCTACACCCTACCTGCTCTTTTAAAGCGTAATAAATGTATATATATATATATATATATATATATATATATATATCTGTGTGTGTGTGTGTATATATATATATATATATATATATATAACTTTTGGACGGCACAATAGAACACAGAATAAAACAGATAACACGTAAAAGGACACTCACACTGTAGATGATTTGAGCTTTCGGCCTACTCCGAGGCCTTCTTCAGGTCAGTCTGACCTGAAGAAGGCCTCGGAGTAGGCCGAAAGCTCAAATCATCTACAGTGTGAGTGTCCTTTTACGTGTTATCTGTTTTATTCTGTGTTCTATTGTGCCGTCCAAAAGTTATATTGCTCTCGTGAGTACTTCCGCATCATCTATATATATAGATGAATCATTTCTCTTCACAATTTAACATTCTTTATGCAAGGATATATTTTGGTTAGAGTAATTACCCAATTCAATTATAGAGCGTTTACTAATGGATGGGAGCGATTTATAGATGCATTATCAGGTTTTGCTTGACAATAAGAAATTTTTTTACAGAACAATTATTCATTGATGTAATTTTTTCATTTATTCATAAAAGAATGAAAATTAGAAGTGATATACCTATTACCTATATCTATTTTAACCTACCTCTACGAGTTTCCCAGTGAGATAGATATATGACGTTTAATTTTAAACAGGAACACAGAATTTTATGTGCACACACATTAATCAATTTTATGCAAGTCTAGGTATGTAAGTTTGGAATTTATAGAAGAGTATTCTGTTAAATACGCTTTTGCAAGTCTCAAAAATGCGTATTATTTACGAAATGAAAACTTTACGAGTGGTAATACTTCGCATATTATTTTTCCAGTCATTATTTCTTTCAAAAGTTTATGTTTCAGTTATAGTCGGTTAGTTTTAAATTTTTGGTCATGACGATAACTTTTAGTCCCACGATAAATTGAAATCTTACACAAATCATAATGGTTAAATAGATTAAAATATAAATACGCCCATATTTCTCTTATTATTTATTTCATGAGATAATATGTTCTATTATAAAACGCAAATATCGGCATCTTAGTGCACAGTACCCGGTATCTGAGTAGTCATTTGTGATATAAAATTGAAAACGCGTATTTGCATATTCAATTAGTATTTTAAAATGTCGGTATTAGTATATCATTTATTACAAACATATTAACTGCAGTCCATAAAGGGAAGATATCTGAAAAAAATCAATTATTCCGGAAGCTGGCATTATAACAATATTATGTCTGATTCCGATTAATGTGCTGGTATTCCTTACAAAAAAAAGTCATTTTTAAGGGAAACTGGGTTTTAAAACTCACCTTTCATTATTGGATGCGTATTTTTGTTCAGTTTTTCACATCATTAATAATTATTCCAGAATTAACACTCTGTAAAGAATAAAATATCTTAAAGCATATTTCATGAAAATGTCTACTTTTATTTTCTATTATGCGACAAAATTTTGGGAGAGTCAAAATCAACAAATTATTACGAAACATGGGATGTCAGTTTGGTAAACCGCTTGATTTCAGTACGTATTACAGGAGACTCAAGGATTTGCATTACTGCCCAAATTTATTTTATAATATCATAGTTAACGATTCCTAGACAGAGGAGAATTTTGTCGAGTTATAAACATATACTATAAAAGGTATGTTTAAAAGCACTAGTTACATCACTAACTCCATGAACCCTGAATCTTCAATACACTTTTAATGCACCCGAAAATGTCCAGGTAGAGTGTTCATCCGAGAATGTGTCCGATCAACTCCTTGGTTCAACTGTAGTTGGAGAAGGTATATCACTTGCACCTTAAAAATTAACTTGACATAATGATTTCTACACTTATGACGGAAAAGCGCTCATAATCCGCAAAGATTTTTTCCAAATTATCCCGGCGTATACTTCCCAACTCACGTCAGAACGTTTTAACTTTCCCTCTTCCTCTCTACTTTTTCTCGTCAAAGAGGACGTTGGGAAGTATTTGGGGATAAAATTGACCTTTGAGATACGCATTTGGGATCTGATTGGACTCTCGATTTTTATGCGCCCCCAATGGACTGAACAGCATATGATGGCAGCGCTATCCCACCCTTCTCACCGCTTCGAGCTATTCATTCCAGCATATATCATTAGATGGCCATTTCCAGTATCCCTCGCACATCTTTGAGAATCGAATTTTCGTAATGCTGTGATAAAATTGGTCATTGGCGTTTTGGAAGGGTCCAAGGAGGGTAACCGAGGAATCGCTAGGGTAAAATAGTTGATCCTCTATCTTTCTCTCCTCTCAACTCTCAAATCCTCTTGACGTTCTCCCCTGTCCCACCAAGACTTTGTAAGGTAGTCTTCATAAACGATTTTAATTAATGAAAACTGGGATGCCTTTGATTTACGTTATTCCGTCCGTCATCGATGTCGGCAGGGTAACTATATGGCTATAAAATATCTGTCAATGATTCCTCTGTCTTCTATTAGATAATCACTGGGTTGTTCTCTCAGAAACCGGAATAAATTGATTTCAAAATATTACCCACATTGTACAAGTAATAAAAAATTGAACACAACATATGCGTAAATATTTTGGTAATCTTGACAGGAGACTGGAGAGTTAATTCAAAAGAGTGCTCTCATCATCCTGCTTATGGATCCATTTTACACCGTTTTTTACCCTTCGTCTAACTGTATATATTGTACATTTGGCATGTTTTAGTATGAGCGGAGATTAGAATAGTCTGAGATCATTTAAGCTATGGGTTTCGGAGCAGTGAGCGTAGTATCACTTTCTCCTGAACAGGAGTAGTACAATAGCCACCATGTATTTTATTTATTTCATTCTTCTTCATTTACAAGCTGTCTCGTGAGCCATCGTGGCAGGTGATGGTATTCAAACACATGCAGTGTGTCTGAAAAGAGGTCTTCAGTCAATTTGCTAGTGTCACTCAGGTGCTTTTTCGTAAACTTTGCGAGGCAAAAAGCACGAGTGTTTTTCATGAAACCAGTATCTCTCTAATTATATTATTATTATCCGCCCTGCCCATGTAGTTCAGATATATGCTTATTTTCTGTGCCAAATTCACAGGTAACATTCTATGATGGAGAACTGTGTTTATGCAATAAGTTTGGTCTGGCGTACATAGTTTGATTTTTAAGCTATCCAGACTCCAATTTATCAATCAATTTTGAGACGATATGTGTTTTTACACTGTTTCTTCAAGAACTGAGTGTGTTTGTACTGCATTTTTATGATTGAAAAATATTCTGCATGGATTTAATATTTTATAGAGCCTGCAGAATTTTTTATAAGACGTCCAACTAAGGTTAAATGAAATGTTCAATTTACTTTCAAATCGCCATTTATCCACGTTTATTTGAAAGATTCCAGCCCTTGAGAAGAATTCAATATATTTTTCGATGAAAATAATTTAGAAGTCCCTTGATTCCCAAAGATAGCCGCCAAAGCATTGAACTTAAGAAACTTGCGATTACGAATTTTATTGGAACACTGAGAGAATTATTTAGTGCCAACTTATATTGGTAGATTAGACTCCTGAGATCAAATAAATACGCACATAGCTACCGTCAGCAATTAATATAAGCACTCGATCTTTCCTCATACAGTTAGTTCGCTATTATAATAATATCGAACCCAAACGCTTGAACGTACATACTGAAATCTCATCATTTGATGATTCTATTATTCCATGATGTGCATAGGCAAGAGTGTTTGCTTTTGTTGGAGTGATATTTATGTGAACTAATATATATTCAAATGAATGCATTCATTAACACTTTCCATATATGGCTAGTACCTACCGCCACCAAAGCATTGTTTAAGTGCAGATATAAACGCGAATTCTTTTTCTCGAGTGAGTTGTAAAGCGTTGTTATTTATTTATTTATTTGATGATATTCGTTGCAATTAGACAATTGTCCTGGTTACAACGGTCACATCACCTACAAACAATATTTTAACAGTTATGCCGTACAATAGTACAATTAGACTGTAACAATTATTAGACAGTTACAATAGTATACAAATCACTGATTAATGGTTTATCACCCAGTGGCTGCTTTACACTTCTTCTTAAAGCTCCTAAAATTGAAAGAAAAGGGCTCAAACAAACCTCCAGGCAGCTGGTTCTATTCAACAATAGTTCTGTTTAAAAAAAGAGTATTTTTTCCTGTTTTTTGCGTACTAATTTCTATTTTAAAACTGTGGTCGTCTTTCCCCTTAAAGTAAAGTAAAAGCCAAGCGTTTGATTGAAGAACAGTATCAGCTTATACAGAAATATTGATTGACATTACTAAAGCCAAGGAGGGTGCTCCTAAAATGAAGGGAGGGGAGAATTAGGAAAGTACCACCGTTCCACTCCTCCCCTTCACTATAGTCTTCCCTCAATGGAGAAGAGAGATAATTGTGATTTCTGAGATTCATAGCCTTGTGGATCATGAGAAACTTGGTGAGAGCGTGAGCTGGCAAAACCTTTTTTTTTAAATAGGCTTTTAGGCTCTAAATCTCAGTCATCACCCCAAACTCTCACATCCAAGTCCCTTGGCTTGAGTGATATTAGCTATCATTCAGTATTCGGTTGTGCATTGCATATGTCTCTTTAAATAATTGCTTTTTGCATAGAACTGTGAACAAAATACTGAGATTTTGAAATATCGTCTAGATACCGCAGTTGCTGAGAGTCTTTTACTGAAAACGACGTTCACAGGCCAACATTCCACGCAAATGATGTTCTAAACGATAGCAGGCTTTAAATAAACAATTTAAAACATGAGATTCAAGGTTACCATGCCATCAGTATTATACCTCATTCTTTCTGAACTGATGTGCATATAACTGATAGCATTACAAGCAATATTTTATTAATATTTCTTTGGTATTATTTATAATAATCACCCTTAACATCCAAAGAGATATTTTTAGCAGTTGTCGATCTAGTTATACAGGGCATTCAATGGAATCATACAATACACATTGTTTGAATAACAACCACAAAGACTACGCAAAATATTCTCATGTTACATATTATAATAGTCCGTTCTTTGAATTTCGTATGTTCTACCTAACTTAATTCCCACCAAATGTATAATATTTCTTCCCCTCAGCCTTCCTTTCCCAACATTACCACATCCATGGTCGTCTTCAGCTTTTAATTTCCTCACAGTATTTCGTGGATGCACTTATCTTGCCTCCCTTGAGGGAGGCAAGATAAGTGCCAAAAAAAACTATCTAAACAAAAAACCTCCCTAGGCCTGCCAGCCCTAGAGCTTCTTATTCTTTAATCGTTTTTTTTGCTTGCTGTCCCAGGAAAAAGAGATGTAAGAAATTATTAGAAAACTTAAAAAAATAAAGTACAACCCCTCCATTCATGGAAATAAAAGATAGGAATTTTTGGTGGCGATTTCATCAGTTTTATGTTGTTTAGCATTCACTCTATTCACATTCTGCATTATGGTTCAATTCAATTCTTTTGTCATATTGACCCGTTCCTTTTAGTTTTAATATTTACTACATAAACGGAAAGGAATTGTATACTCTGAATGATAAAAACTTTTCCCTTTCGTTTGACGTAAAATATAGTATTAGAACATGCTACCATATACTAGGGTACATGTGAAAATATTTGTTTCAGATGTAACACCTAATTTCAGATGACATATTATTGAATGTACATTCTAGCAAAGGAATAGAAATCTTCAAAACCGAGTGCGAGAGGTGTACAAATTAATCAGAGAAAGATATACGAGGTTAGGCAGAAAACTAATACACTAGTAGTAATTAATTAAAATAAAAAGTAACTAATAATAGACCACAAACAAAAAAAACAGCAATATTGATCAAAAATTACATTTAAGTACGATCCTTAAGATTCAAAATCGCGTATTTATTTTTCAACACAGTCAGATTAAAGGCTATTACATTTCTCCCAACGTGTAACAAGTTATTTCATTCCGTCACTGAAAAACTCTTCCCACTATTCTCAAAACAAGGACTTGACAGCTGCCTTCAGCTCATCGTCCGAGGTGTAATTATTACCCTTGAGATGTCTCTTGAGTTGAGGAAAACAATTAAAATCGCAAGGCGTAAGATCGGGGGAATAATGAGGGTGTTAAATTGGTTCAAATTTCTGGTTATGCAGAGCCTCTCCAGTTGCGCGCGAGGTGTGTGAACGAACGTTGTCATGATGCAAGATTATTGGCGCCAGGATGCCTTTAACACAACAACAAACTCAACGTCGGATGTGTTTTAGAGTCTGAATATAGTGAGAGAAATTTACCGTTGCTCCTCGTTTCAGAAAATCTTTCACACTAACCTAGTGAGCATCTCAAAACACAGTCAAAAGAAATTTCATCAAAAATTGTGGCTTATCCAGTCTCGCATCCACAATATTTTAAACCCATCGATTTACAGTAGGCCAATAAACGGCAGCCTCACCATAAACAGCCTGCAAAACTCTGTAGGAGTCAATTATTCAGCAGTTAAAAATTCGACAACTGCACGCTGTTTAACTTTCGTTGATATATCACTATAACACGTCTCCACACTTCGACTTTTAAAACTACACTGGAAGAATGAAACGCCCTCAAACCTGCGTAAGCATGTTGAGGGGGCATGTTACTTCCACATGCCGCGAGGATTGCTTCTGAAGGTAATTTTTTTTGTGATCTACAAGCATGTGTGCATTGGTTTTCAGCCTACCTTCGTAGTATATAGAAGATCAGAAGAAGGGAGGATACAATACGGAGAGTAGTGCGGAAAGAGAGGATTAGATTGCACGACTAGTAAAAAGTACAAGGCTTCATTCAGTAAGTCATTAGACTGAAGTTCTGCGAAAAATTCGCTAAGTTTTTCATCATCGACAAATCATTCTTCATGGACGCGTGCTATACGCCGACGCTTGCCTTTTATGCAATCGAGTGAAATCTCCTGCCCCAACCGCTCGTATATTGTATGATGCCACCCGCCTGCTGCCTTGAGGAGAAGCGGATCACGTAATAAGGTCCCGTTTTCCATAGTGCGTAGTCCTCGTAAGACTCTCTTCGTTTCCAAAGGTCCATGTACTCTCTCTCATTTTATCCTCTCATCCTAAGCTCTCGCTTCGGTCGCATTCCATTTTCAGAAAATTTCTCCCGCCTCTCCATTTTTTTCTACCATAGTCAGAGTTAAAAATTAGATTCGCATTGTCCTCGCTTACGCGCGAGCCAAAAGAGAGACGTCGTAAGCGTTTCCCTTCCCCTCCTCATACACTCACCGTTTGTAAGGAATCCAGGCCTTAAATGGACCCCTTTTGTGTTTTTTTGAAGGAGTTTATGGCTGTTTATTCCCGTTTTTTCAATTAACCTATTTGGCTGTGTTTTTTGTAACTCAAAGACTGGCCCTCTCTATTTTGCTCGGGTGCTAAAATAAGAAAATTCGATAACGGAAATGGAAAAAACTGCTGGTGGAAGAATTCCTGTTCCCACTAAATACTCATCTTTCCATGTAATTTTTTTTACATATTTATTTTTTTTAATTACGGTGAATGAAAATATTTCTGTTTGGAACTTCATCTGATTATAATATATGTTTTAAACACAAGTTTTTCGGGCATTCCAGGTCGTCTTGTTCAGGTAAATAAATGCCTATATGGAGGACAAATCGGCTAAACGAGTCCATTCACACAGTTTCAGTGTGCTTTGGGTAGCTACCGAACTTAGAGAAATCGAAAAATGTCTTCGAAATTTCAAAGAAGTTTTAAATCACAATAAAATCTATAATTTGCGTTACACATTATCATATTCATACTGAAATAGACGAGTATACTTATAGTAAAACTTGCTCTTATAAAATAAATTATGACGAAAATTGTTCAATAAAAATTAACATGCATGATGGAGACAATGCTATCTACTCTAATAATATCATTACTTATTTTTCCATGCTGCCTGAATATCGCACGTTAATATTATTACCGATTTAACACTATAACTATGAAACAGGTACTGACCGAGTGCTCTTTCTTTAAAAGGAATAATCATATTGTATGAAAAATTATGTAAAAAATGTATTATTCTATTATAAATTATATTATGTCCCCAATGATCAATTTCTTATTCAGTTTCACTGAAGGAGTCAATCAATCCATAGATTAGATCCTGTGGAACATGCAATTGTATCAGCGATGAATTTTAGTCAATTTAGTCAATTACAGTCAATACCTGTGCCATCAAAAGTTCTCTTGCAGTGGAATATTTATAAATCACTTGCAACGGAATATATATTTTGCACCAGTACAATCCTAGTCACTCGTTCCATCATATTTTAAAGGATAATCCCGTCAAATATGCTACTCATCGACCGAAAATGGTCAAATGATATCAAATTAAACGTTTCCAAAGCAAATTGTTTACATTACTTTGTACGTTTAAATTCTAAGACGTAATTTTTTTCTTAGACTTGAGAGTAGGTAAAAATAGGTGGCATATACGTATAGAAATATTTAGAAAAAAACAGAGCTTAAAATATACAGACACACTCAAAGAAAATACTGATGGCTACACCACATTTGTACGCGATTATTATCAATATCAAAATGTCGGGGTTCAGTGCGCAAAATGTGCGTGAATAACCGTTTTCTCCACTTACTCGTATGTTGATTTAAGTTCCATGGGAATTCACCGTCGATTGAGAGAGACATACTGAGGTGATGAGATGTAAAAAATGTGCTTGGGTGGACTCGACAAAACAAATATGGTAAAACCTCGTGTGAGAGCTTACCCGAAAACCTCCTCTCGTCCATAGATCAGGCGGTTTTTCTAGTGCAAAAAAGTGACCCTTATACATGCGTTCTCAGTGGCCATGGAATCTGAGCACCGACGTTGTGGATAATATTTATGTCTGCACGGATACTATGTTCAAAAGTAACAAATATCTTGACTTGACGCATTTGGTAGAATGTCTGGATAAATAAGGAGGCTAACATTACGAAAGAATCTCTACATAACAGTATGCAATTTTTGTGAACCTTTTTTAATAAAATGACGCCCGTTGAAGAGAAGCGAAGTCCTCCACTTCGGAAGTGCTTTTATGCTCCATAGCAAGGTATAGATCACAATTGCTATACCATTGATCATTACCTACAATTGCTACGTTCTAATATACGATAAAATTTTTAAAAAATGCACGATCTTAAAAATTGTTTAGCCTAGATCATAGCCAGAGATGAGTTTGAGTTTCCCTTTTAGAAATAAGTATGGGAAGTGAAGGAGATAATTAGCAGTTGAATCAGTTACTTAATCCGAGAAGGATATGATCTCATCCTTTCTAATATTTTAGTTCATGAATTATAAAACGTTAATAAACTCTGGACACTCGCACAAAACCTTGAATCTTCCAAGAAACTGCGGGAAATACCATACAAGTAACTTTTAACGGTATCATCTGCTAATATGCATTTCGATGCAACAATTTCATCGCGTCAAAATTATTAGCCTTGACCAGGATTTGCAAATCCAATCGCAATCCAATTTCAAAATTTCAGAGTTTAAGAGGACGGCTCGTAAGCTCAACTAGCTAAAGCATTCAGCCGGACATCGAGAGACCCCGTCCGAATCACGGTAAAGACGAATGATGTTTATACTCTGAAATTTGTACATCTATTGAATGTGTTTAAAATTGATACAGATTTATTCTCTGTTTAACGAATGAAGAACGATTTAGTAGCAGCTAATTTGATGCACCTCAATAATCACTCAGTAAAAGGTAACCATATTAATTTAAAGTAATTGGTCTCTTCTTTTCCTCTCTCATGACCTAATACAGTTCAGACAAATGTCAACTTTTAAAAATAGTTATAGATTTAAGATTTCCAATTTTTACAAAATATTTAATGGATGAAAAGCGTATTGAGCGGTAGTGGAATGTTGAAGAAGGTAATAGAGGGGATAATGTTGGGCAAGCGAGGAAAGGGCAGGAACAGGATAGGGATGTTGGACGGAATGAAGGGAGGAAAGAAGTACGCGGAGATGAAGAGGGACCTGATATAGATTAGTTTGCTAGGTGGGGAGTCACAAAATATTTATTTGATAGTTGTGTCCATCCAAAAACCTACCTTAAACGGTAGATTACCTAATAATAATAATAGTAATATAAATGATCCCTCTCCCAGGAACTCTGAGAGTAAATTAGTCAATTGAAATCTTTATCACATTACTTGGTAACATGTTTCCCATAGGTTAAAGTGAAATATGCTACAAATATATATATACGAGGGTCATCCGGAAAGTAGTACCCGTTCGTGAAATAAAGACACAAAAGTAAATATTAACAAACCTAAAAAATTTTATTTGAAAGAGGATACTTTAAACTACTTCTCAACATAATCTCCAAGCAAATTAAGGCATTTGTCATAACGTGTGACAAGTTTCTGTATTCCTGCTGCATAGTCCTTCGCCGCCAGCTCATTGAGATACAGGGTCACTCCTTCTTTAAGTTCTTCATCGCTGTCAAATCTTTTTCCTGCCAAAAAGTCTTTAAGCTTTGTAAAGAGATGAAAATCTGAAGGGGCCAAGTCCGGGCTATACGGTGGATGGTCGAAAGTTTCCCATTTGAATTGCTGCAAAAGTTTTTGTGTTATCCCAGCTGCATGAGGCCTGGCATTGTCATGAACGAGAATGACACCAGTAGACAATAGACCTCGCCGCCGATTTTGTATTGCCCGCCGTAATTTCTTTAATGTTTCACAATACGCATTGGCATTAATAGTGTCTCCACGGGCCATAAAATCAATAAGCAATACACCTCGTCGATCCCAGAAAATGGTTGCCATGAGTTTCCTGGTGGACAGAACTGTCTTGAATTTTTTTGGTTTGTTTGGTGAATGAGCATGATGCCACTCCATTGACTGTCGTTTACTCTCAGGTGATGCATAACAAACCCATGTTTCGTCACCAGTAATTATGCGAGTCAAGAAAGAGTCTCCTTCATCAGAATAACGTCCCAAAAACGTCAGTGCTGCAGCCATACGCTTGGTTTTGTGCTCATCTGTAAGCATGCGAGGGACCCATCTTGCACAAATTTTTGCATAATGCAGATGGTGTTTAACAATTTCATGAACAATTGTTCGAGAAACATTGGGAAAATGCTCACAGATGTCATCAATTGTGACGCGCCGATCGTTCCTCACGAATTCGTCAACTGAGCTCACCAGTTGGTCTGTAATGACAGACGGTCTCCCCGAACGCTCATCGTCGTGTGTGTTCCCCCTCCCCATGTTGAAGTTGCGACACCACCGCCGAACAGACGACTCGTCCATTACATTGTCTCCATACACCTCCTTTAATTGGCGATGAATATCACATGGGCGAACGTTTCTTGCATTGAGGAATTTAATCAATGCCCTCACTTCACAACTGGCGGCGTTCTCAATTTCTTTAAACATTGTAAACAATCACAGAAACAACACAGGCAATGCTAGCGTCACGCAACTTGGCTCAGAGAAGGCAGACAAGCCACTGAAGCTATCTGACCTCGTCCAGCGGCTACTCGCGTCGTCAGCACTTCATGCGGCAGGAACGGGTACTACTTTCCGGATGACCCTCGTATTTATGAGAATATCTAACGTAAGTTGCACAAAGGAGCGATATATCCATGCCTTAAGTAAAATAAACGGAAATAATTAATAATGAAAAAGTACCCAGTAAAATATCAACAGGTATATTTTTGTTACCGTGGTCATTCTATTGCCAAGCATCTAACTCGTGAGCCCAGGATCATGAGAGTAATATTATGGAAACTCAAGGAAATTTATATTATATTTGTATAAATAGGAACATCAATTTACGCCATTTTACTTAAGAAGCATACAACTTAAAAATACTACTTTCCGGATGACCCTCGTGTATATATATATATATATATATATGTGTGTGTGTGTGTGTGTATATATATATATATATATATATATATATATATATATATATATATATATATATATATATATATATGTATATATATATCACCATAGATTTAGTGTTCTTGTATTACATGGAAATTTCCGATTATTTCATGATAAACACTATACACTCGACTACCCATACCTACCAAGGAGTTGATATCGCAATATGCAATCGTTTGATTATATTGTGGCTTATTCCCGTAAGATTCGGGTCTGAACTTCAACCCTAAAGCCAGCGATATCCCAAAAGATGTGGCGTGATGCCTTGGCTTCTTAGGTAAAGCCTTGGTGAAATTGCAACTCTCTTCCTTCGCCGAAGAAGAGGAAGGAGGAAAATCCAAGAGAAGGCATACTCTCGGAGGAATCGACCAAAACTCGCCCCATTCCCGCTCGACCACCGATTCCAAACCGACTTGTCCCATGGAAGAGAAGAGACCTTTCTCTTTACTCCATTATTTCCATTCTCTTAGCCCCACATGTTTCCCTGGGGACCTCACTCTTAAGGCTGATCTAGAGCCGGGGTAAGACTCAGTGGCTTTCACAAGGAAAAAGAAAATGAAGAAAATACTATCATTATTAAAGAGCCTTTACTCATAGACGATTTGTTTATCAAGTTCTGCACGTTGTATGGTACTGTCAAAATTAAGTGGTCAATTCGGGGTCAAATAATGCCGAGTTAAGGTTTGAGCCCGCGGTCTCTGCGTTATCGGGCAACACGCCACCGACTTCGGCGTACATCATTTTCAAAATTTCAATTGGTCGACTTAAAGTAAGATGGGGACCATTTAAATATCATTTTCACACTCCTACGTAATATCTCACAAGCTCTCCGAGATGAAATCATTCGATCACTGTGCATTAAAATTTTCAAACAGACGCTAAGATTACAATGATCGGCAAAGAGAACTTTATTCCATTATTCAGTTTTTGGGAAAGATAAAAGAATCATTGAAATTAATAATTATATATGTGTGTGCGTATGTATAACACACACAAACACATATTTAAAAGTCCCAGGATTTATCAAAAACCTGCCATAAGACGGTATATTACTTCTACCATTACAATAATTAATCTCAATAGTGATGAATATAGGAACCTGAATATGGCATAACATGTTGATACCCGAGTTGTGCAGTAACTATTTCAAGATAATGAAGTTGATATAAGCTATTCGTGTTTGTTTTATTTACGTTCAATGGAGAAACTCGACACAGTCCGGCGCGAAACAGATAATCTAAATATTAATGACTATCAGGAAAACAACTTATAAAACTTCTATTCTACGCTTTAAGTTTCTTAACCTGATCAGCGTTTTGTTTTAGGTTTCCATTTCACCCAAGCAACGTTTACACGACCACATCACTCCTCCGCCACCAACATTGTATCAATCAGTGTAAATTCGACGTTGCCCCATCCCCCTCGCGCGGCTTCGGCGAATGAAGAGAGCTCGGCAGTCGAAAGCACAGTTAAGTTCCCTAATCCCTCCACTAAAACGAGCACGTGGGTCTAAATGCCTAATTCCACTCAGTCCAAACAGATCGCGACTCGGTTTTAGGATGCCTCGAGAATGGAGCGGGTTTAGCACACGTCTAAATCCCAAACCGGGCATTTCACACGTCCCTTCCGCTAAAACTCTTTGTCATACGGAGAGAACCTCCAAAGGGAAAGGGGAGTGTCACTTCGTTGCCGCATTTATCTGTGGGTATGTTGACGTTTGCCGTTTCGCGAATCGAGCGCTGTCCAATGGAGGGAACGGCTCAGGAAGAGGAAAAATCAGGAAATTAGATTACGCCGTCGCCCCTTTTCTACGGCTCCAACCTTTTGCTATTGGGGGAAGAGGTTGGCGGGGGGCGGTCCCAATCAATCCAGAAATAAAGGCGGGGGATCCATCAGGACGCAAGGTCGATTCGGCATGTTTGGACCCGGGAATGCTTCAATATATTCCACACCCCTTTTTCCGGGTGTATTTAATTTTCATTTTAATCCCTTAATCCCCACAAAACCAATTGAATCAATAATTCATATTTTTATGGAAATTGTTTAATTGGCCGTACCTTTGCTTCGACGGTCTTCATTTTTTTCATTAATCCCACGGTTGAGATAAGGCCAGACCGAAAGATGCAGCTCAGTCCTCGGAAAATATATCTCTCAGGAAGTTTCCCGGGATTTAAAGCAGTGCTAATTCAAATGATTTTTTTTCGGTTTTTCAACCAGGAAATTCACGGAATTTTCTAATTAAAACCTTTCCTTAACTTTCACTTTGATAAAATCAGCAAAAAGAACTTTTAAAGTGAGTCAGAGTGCAAAACTACTATATTATGCCATAGTGGACTCGTTTTTTTTGCGCAGAACATTGGTAGGCAGAATTTATTTTTATAGGTCACTGCCTAAGAAATCGCATGCTGTTTTAATATTAAATGTTAATTTAATCAACATCTTATTTTAATAATAATGATCTTCAGAATGATTTTCTCAACATGTCGGTTATATTTATAATTCAAATCATTCATATGAGCCTCGTATACAGCCTAACCTAGATGGCAAGTTATTGGTTTATAGTTTATTAGGTAATCTACCGGTTAAGGTAGATTTTTAGATGGATACAACTATCAAATAGACATTTTTTAACTCCAAAAAAAACCCAATCCAGCACCCTAATCTACATAAGGTCCCTCTTCATCTCTGTGTACTTCTTCCCTCCCTTTATCCCGTCCAACATCCCTATCCTGTTCCTGCCCTTTCCTCGCTTGCCCAACATTCTCCCCTCTATTACCTTCTTCAATATTCCACAACCGCTCAATACGCCCTTCATCCATTTTTCCATCCAAGTTATTGGTATATTCATAAATATCCAGAAAGATAAATTATAATAATATTACCTCAGAGTACTCCAAGATTCCACTACACTAGAAATTTAGGCTCGGAGAGATCACTAAGGAACGAATACAAGGCTGGAGGGATTAAATATTTAACTGGGAAGAAATAAAAAGGATAGACATGCATAGTTTGAATGAAATGCGAAAGTAACACAAATATTAACTACATTCATAGTAATAAAATCAACGGGTGTGGGTTCAATCAATATTAAGCCATATTGCGCGTGACATTCAGAAATTAGTATATTGTGACCAGTTTATTTTGTTTGCCTTCTTCGGTTTCCCGGAAAGACCTCGTAACCAATACATTGCACAGTTGATTACCCATAGGTGTCACCTTGGCCCGAACCCTTGACCTCTAGATTGTAGTTTAGATAGTAGCCCACTCGACCGTCTACCCACTCTAAATATTAACTAGTTTTTACAAAGCTATCTATTTGCATTCCCCAGAATGCTTTTCCACACACAAATTAAAGCTTACATTTTTTATGAATTCCTTTTTTATTCTTATTAATACAATGTGCGCAAATTTTTAAAAGATTTGACGATAAAAGTATAAGCTATCATGCATTCGTTATCAACCCGACAATAAATAGGTAGAATGTTGAGTTTAGGTTATTTTGCAGTCACCTTAGTCTATGAAACATGATGCCTGGTTGAATAATAAAAACTTTGTGAAATAAACGTGGCATTAATTTTTAATCGTAAATGATAGCGTAGTGATACAGTCTGGGGTGGATAAGTTATTCCTGGTATGAATATATCTGAATTTTAGTATAAATAAGTTGATGGATGAATTATGTACATGAATATAATGTACAACGTTGGGTAAAAATGAGGCCAATGAAGAAAAATTATCGGAAGAAATCGAAGGATGCAATCCGTAAAGTTTTGATAACGTACCCATGGGGTGTATTAACCTATATCACCATCTTCACGCCCAATGGAGAATAGAAATAGCCACATTTATCGAGGTGGTTTCATTGAATGACGTAAAAACCATAGACAGAGACAGGACATGTTGAGATAAAACCCATAATCCCATGCAAAATAATCCGCTTCTGGCATACCCTTTCGTGTTGCAATTTATTGGAACTTGTCGTCTTGGAATGTTAAATGTGCCAGACGTACTAACCCTTATGAAATATGCAAAA
The DNA here is from genome assembly GCA_037158775.1 of Hetaerina titia. Taxonomy (NCBI): domain Eukaryota; kingdom Metazoa; phylum Arthropoda; class Insecta; order Odonata; family Calopterygidae; genus Hetaerina; species Hetaerina titia. The sequence continues at coordinate 53,750,255 of CM073773.1, forward strand.
TTTTCAGTAATTTAAGCAAGCAATAAGCCATAAATTCAATGTTCCAGATCATTTTCCAACTTGAAATTGTTAAGAAAGGAAGGCAGATCTCTCCTCTAGAGCCAAGAAGTAACATCCCCTACCTCCAGGATGCTTTTCCGCGACAAGAGTAAACAAAAGTCGCAGTTACTTTTGAGTTTCACCCGAATCGTTTCAGCGGGGGCTCAGCTGGCGCAAATAATAATCCGGAATTTCTCGTCGGTGCTCATACGCGGAAATTTCTCGCGTGGTTTTCTCCCAGAGAGGAGCACAATGCGTGCTCGAATTGCATGGCTTCGAATGCCGTTCCCTGGCTCATATCCTCCCCAACCTTCCGCGTCCTCGGCTTCCGAAATGGCGTGGAGGGAGGACCTGAGTTTCCCCGAAACCCTCTCGCTCCCCTCCTCCTCCTGGTTTTTGCCCATCATCAAGACCATCCTCCTACCCCCTCCCAACCTACCCTTCTGTTTTCATCCCCCAGCCCAGCCTCCCGAGGCCATCTCCTCGAAAGAGCCACCCACTTCCCTTTCTCACCCTCCTTCCAAACCTCTTTCGAACTATTCCTCCCCCCACCTCTCTCTCATGTCTTCCCCGTCATCCTCCCCCCGACTTGTCAATATCCTTACCCCTCTAAATCACCCCCCCATAGAAATCCAGCTCGTCGAACAATTCCCGCGCGGACCCCCGGAAGCCCTACACACACATCCTTCATTTGATTACCTTCGGTCGTTCCATCGCTCCGAATTCCGTCCTCCCTCTCTCCCCACGCCAACTCCGTTCATCAACCTCCCCTCTTCGCATTACGGTAACTCCCCCCTCACACCGCTACCCCTCCCCCAGCATAGACCGACATAGATAGACCATCCCCTCACATGCACACCCACCCCCGCATATTCCCACGTGTGCATTTTGCGGGCCATAAGATCATAGGTCTGCATAGTCCCCCAGGACGTGGGTGTAGGGAGCTTCAACGGCATCCACCCCCTCCTTCTCATCCTCCTCCCGCATCTCTTAATTCCAGCAAGCCACCACGCCTCTCCCGCCACCCTTTTAACCTCTTCACCAACAACCCTCGTCGTTTCGCGTCTGCCCCTCCCCCCGAGCCTCCCGTTACCTTACCCCTCCTCTCCCCTTCCCTGCTGCACATATCCTCGTCTCCGGCTCTTCTTCTTCGTGGACTGACGTCTGCGAGCGGCGTCGCGGTGGGCTTTACGTCCGGTCGGGCGGAATCAAGCTATTTGCGTCTGGCATTTATGCTCCGCGAGGTTGGCCGTGCTAGAACCCTAACCGGCCGCCACTCTGTCGGGTTTAGTGTTATTTTTTTAATCGTTGCGTTCCTTGCGAGGAATTCTGTCCGGCCCGCTGCACCAGATATTTTCCGGTGAGTCAATGTTGCTCGGCGTGAGTTTAAGCTTAAGGATGGAATTCCATATCTTGTCCGCTCTTCTCCGGAAAAAATGAAAACTTAATTACATTTGCACGCTTATTAGTGGTTGGGATCCATAATGAACGAAATAGGGAAACGAATTTCGTATTTTTAAACGTATTATGGTAAATTGCAATAAATTACTGACCATATAGTATCACTTTTTCCACCAGGTAAAAATATATTGCTGGCCAGGTTTTAATATATGACATCATCTTCAGAGTTTGATCATTTAGTGCATCAAAATCTGGACAGTTTGAAAATTTTTACTAATGAAAAAGTGCCACTGTTTTTCTTTAAACGTGGGTGGTATTTTTTCTATGCTGTGCCCAATTTGGTCAATGATTACCTTTCGTTTTACCGTCTTTTAATTAGCACTGGATCTACGTGCTGTTAAAGACGTATGGAATACGATACCTTCATTTTTACGCTTAAGTTATTCGCCTTTGCCAAATATAAGGAAGTCAATGTCAACATCGGTTCAAAATGGTTCTCTACATTAACCTATTCGTCCAATCTAAGCTGCCCTGTACTTCACCGAACACTTAGATTGAAACCGTAAGTGGAAATATAAGTAAAACTATACTATGCTGAAATAATATACATGCAAATATGTAAATAATTCACTCCAGCTTTTAATGCTCTCCTTCGACTTGTAGGTATTAGTTTTTGCGGAGCAAGAACAGAATTATTTAAGAGAACAATTAAAATAGGAGACCGGAAAGACTGAATAACAGTATATAAGAGAGAAAATCAAGATTTTTATATAATATAGAGAGTTAAAAAAAATAATCCCTATACATTAACTTTTATGAAAGAAAAAAGAGAAAAAATTGATAAGAAAAAACTATGTATTTCACTAATTATTCATACCGGCAAATATATATACGATAGTAGTACTTGTTAGGGGAATTGACCGTGAGGTGAGATAATACACGCCTACAGGGATGGATGGGAATGGAGGAATGAGGGAGAGAAACTCTGCTTCTGCATCAGCCTACTCTTAACGGAAGGTGCCAAGGAGTCCGCAGTTTAACGCCCCATCGGACAGACGACGTACTTACCTAAAGTGCTCTCCCAAAAGCATCTAAATTAGGAATTGGGATTTCACAACTTAAGGATTCAAACCTGGGTCTTCTGAGTGGGAAACCTGTGCATTAACCACCGGGAACTATAGCCGGTCATCGGTAGCACCGGTATCTATGCGTAGCTAATTGATCATGTAGTTTCGCCTTAAATGATTAAATTGTCTAATAGAATTCAAAATGGAGTAACCCAATTCACAATTCGAAGCCGGAAATCATAATGAAGAGTGAAGAAAAAACGAAGTATTCATTAGCATTACCAAAAAACTGCAATGGGTGGGACATTTAAACGGTTCTCTAATTATAATGCGTCTAAAACGCATTAGCTTCCGCACTTGAGTAGAAATACCCCTAAGAAAATTCATCAGCGGCGGAAATCAAGCGTAGTCCCTCGATATGAAAATCCAAAACTACTCTTCATTTCACATGCCAATTTCATTCATCTTGAGTGGTTGGATTTTCATTTTAACGTTTTTAAATCATTTCAAGCTATCCTCACCAATAGTAACAAAAGATATTTACGTCCTAGTTTAATGCATATGTAAGATAACAGATTATAATAAGCGGAGAGATATTGTATCAAAAATCTGAGAACATATTTGAATGATAAGAAGGGTTTTAAATGTTCTACTACCTAATACCCGTGAAAAGTGATATTATTTTAGATCTTGCTAAAGACAATGCTTAGTTTTCGTACTTGGAACTGTATGCTATCCCACTCCAATGTCTGTCCCGTGTCAATGTGAAGTAAAGTCTTTGACATTATTAAGCCGAATAATTAATGCTCAAATAATGCCTTTCCACCCTCATATCGAAGTTATTCCGAAGGGATCGATCACGAAAACACTGTCCAATCAGTTGTCATTTAGGAATAAATTTAAAAAATGGACGCTACTGTCTTGCAGAACGTACTCCGGCGTCGCCTCAAAAGCCCTCTTGTATACCGCCAAAATGCTTTCAATATTCCAAAAAGGTATTTAAGTTGGCTCTAAACGGGAGATAATTTATTTTTCCTCTGCAGTGTTTTCCTCTTTGATTTTCAAGGACTGATTAATTCTTACATGTTGCTGTTGATAACTTGGAGTAAAGTTATCATGCCCTTGTCGAATAATTGCATCGCGTGTTGTTTTGATTTAATTTGACATATTTTAGCATTTGTTTTCAATTTCAAAACTATATTAAATCTTTAATTTTCATTTAAATTTTACGGACTCAATTAGTTTTTTTTACTGTTTCTTGCTACTTCATTGATACTGATATGTTTTCTAAACGTAATGGTATAACTACTACTTGCCTCAATCTTAATCCGGATATCTGAATTAAAAATTAAATTTAAATTAAAGTTATTCTATCTTTAATGCATCATCTTTGGAGTCCAAAGGGTAATAGTATTGGGTAACCTATGAAGCAAATGAAAATTCATCCACATCTACATAAACAGCCCGAAATCCACTAAAACCATGCATGGGAGGAAGTTCAAGCACTAGATGCGATAGGTAAGGAATAAAGGAGAGGAAGGGAGTTTAAAGGGTTAGGAAAATGGAAACAGCATTCAATAAAAATCCCTGTTAAGAAGCGCAGAACCATAAACAAGGAGGAAGGCTGTCTTTCCACCGATAATTTCTGAATGTACGTGAATGTTCTTTTTTTATGTGTTATTCTATATTTTTGTTGGCTAATCCCATCTCAATCCTTCGTTTGGGTTATAAATATCTGCAAATATTGATTGATGCACGTATTTCATTTTGGTCTAAATTTTAAGTCTATAGTCTACATAGACACAGTGTGACTGTGACATTCAATTCCATGAGTGTCTCCTTGTAACCTGATGAAGGTGGCTGAGACCACCAAAATATTGAAGTGATTTGTTTTTCGTTTTAATTTATCTATTTTATTTGAATTTCTTCTATAAATTAAATATGTGTGCAACAAAAATTAGTGATCGCCAAAAAGGTACTATCTACCTAATCCAACCCTTATCTGTTGCATCTGAATTTAAAGATGGCATATGGTACGACTCAATTGGAATAGGGTCAGCTACATATATTTTTTCTCCTCTGATATTTTCTAACATCCTAGACGACATGTCATATGTTTTTCCAAGATAATGTAAGAGGTCAATGGCGCTCTCCCGATCATCGGATTTCAATCTGAATAGAAATGTTTTCGAATGGATGTAAATTTGTGCTAAATTTCATGCTAAAATTTTGAAAATTCGTTTAATTTTAACAAATTTTGTTTTTATGTAATCATATGTTGTATTTCATTTGAAAAATATGAATTTTTTATACTTAATTTATCTTTCCTGTGTATGTTCTTGATTATTTTTGCCAAAGCTATTAAAAACACACTTCTGTTTCTAATCTAGTCTAGAATTAATTTGGTTTCATTTTAAACCTCTGCAATTCATGAGCAAGTATGTTTCCAGGAAATGTCTAACTACTAGAGTCATTATTCACTGCGAACTGTTAAATGTGCGCTGAATTAGAAATATCCGTGAAATCTTGGTTTAGGTTTTTACTAGCTAAATCCACAAGCCAATTTAAATTCATAGGCAACTTTGTGAAGTGTACGAAGGCGGAATAATGAGTGAAGGTGGAGAGATGGCAGTGGTGCATTTCAGTTTATAAATGGCCGCATCAATGTTCACGACGAGGACCACAGTGGCAGTCCTAGCCTTGTGACATTTGTACTGATGGTGAAAATAAACGAAAAAATGCGTCAAAATCGCCAAATTACGATTACGGATCTCTCGCTAGACCTGACTTGCAACACAGCACTTTATCAGGGAAGCAGAAACAAGTGGTTAAAACGTAAGGCGGCAGATTTCTTCAAGGACGGAATTGAAAAGCTTATTTGACACTATGATAAAAACCTCAATTGGAATGGCGAGTGCGTAAAAAAATAATTTGAAAATTCTACTTTCAAATGTATTTTGTAAAATTTTGTTTTGTAACTAGGTTCACATTTTATTTAAAAACGTAATTTACTCTCTGAACAGCTGTCGTGGAATGCATATGTTAGCATTGCATTTTCAGCTACATGTATTAAGGATAGAACTTATGTAAATAGTCTTGCATGTTTAGTGACAGCATTCAGAAACTCATTGTCAGCGTGAACCCTCAGAGACCGTCCTTCTCTTTTATAAATGTAGGCCATTATCCAGATACAATAACTGAACATACCTATATATTTCTAACAAGAATGCAATTGGTCAATTTGTTTGTGTTTTACCCTTTACACCGAAAAGTAGTTGTTACTTTTACGTACGTAATATATTTTCAATACGAGATCAAGAGTTAGTCATTTCGGTTAAAGAACTGCGTAAGAGAATGGCTTAGTTTTATTTGAATTTATGCATACTACAGTGTATTAAAGCGTAAAATTTTACAATAGACAAATAGAAATTTATAGTCACCATGTGTGTTTACTTCACCATCAGTCAACTGAACATAGTATAACAGCCCAATCTATTTAATGCATTGGGATCTAATTGCTTCACAATTTTAATTAAAGTAATAACTGTATATCTTTTCATTAATGATAATAAAACAAGCTCTTACGTATAAAAGAAATATTTTGGTACTGCAATGCCAAACGTCAATGTGTAGGGATAAAACACTCTATCAATCGCGGTATAGTCACAGAATGTCAACATGACAAAAAAGATCGTCATACAGCTAAAAAATAGAGAAAGGAACTGAGAAATAACTGCCTGGTGTATTTCCTGGAGGAAGATCATGTGTGGCACATGGTGGACTTTCATCCAACCTCTCACTTCTGCCTATTAGAGAAGGGTAGATGCGGAGCCGGAAAGTGAAGTCTCTACGTGTATAAAAATATATAATGATGAAATGATGATAACCAAGGATCTGAAAAATTTGAATAACAATGCCCTTTCTCCTTCGGGGTGGAGCTTGAAAAGCCCCTTTAATAAGCCCTTTGCTTCCCTGATCCTCCTACCTAAAAGCGTGATCTTCTTTAATCTCCCTCTCCTTCCAGCTCCTCAAAGAGGAAATAGCTACCTCAATCTGCTTCATGTCTATCCCTCCAAGGATGCATCGGGCCTTTTTACCTAGCTTGCTCCAACCCCCAATCAAGTTAAACTACTCAGCCTGTGGCTAGAGGATAAGGATGGAGGAAAAAGGAAGGGAAGAGGTGTTAGGGATATGAATGGGGAAGAGTTGTTGGAGGAAATTCGGAGAAGGTAGAAAGCGTACTTGGTGGATCTCTCCATCCACTCTTTTTGTCGCTCTTCTAGTAGTAGTGGATCGTTGAAGGTTATCAGAGGAGTAGAATATATTTGGTTTTGGGGTCATAGATGGGGAATGAGATCAGCACCATGGGAGGTTTGACATAAGGTTTAATCTATCAGGAAATTCAGGAGAAAATTGCGTACTGCAAACCATTGTACTGAATTGCATTCAAGCATGAGGACGATGCATGAAAGTTATAACCACGATTAAAATAGAAATGCGGCAAATTCAAACACAAAATTGGTTGCTAATTATTTTTGAAATGTCAGGTGGAAGAATTATTCTTCTCATTAAAAGATTTCCATTCTATACAGCAAGCATGAAGTTAAGTAACTCTCAATAGAGACTGTTAAAAGGAATCAGCATTTTATTAAACTTTTTTATTACTTTTGGCCCTTTATGATCCCCATACAGACTCATTTTCTTAGTCACTCCATCACATCTATCCTTGATGATGAACAAATTAGCGTCTAAGCAAAAATAATTGAGTTCGTTCGAATGTTTCGCCACCTCTTCGTGCATAATAGGTATTTTTGAAATAACTGTATTTTTTTCGTGTAGTAATTTATTCTGTTTTGAAAGCTTATGCACACGTAATATACCTGGAAAACACATTTGATGTTCCAGTTCCGGTTTTCCACCAATCTTTAGCTAAAATTAGACGTCATCCTCAAACGTTTTCTTTTTTAAATGTGAAAATATGTCCACATTTCATAAATTCAACGATTATAAAAACTATCTCTCTTAATTCTTATTACATTTCATTCGAAAGTGTCCTTGAAATTCAATTAATATATCTGGTAAATTTAATTCCTCGCCGTCTTCCTCTGTGCGATGTATTTTTTATCAATGGCTACTCATCTTAGAATTCTATATGGCATGCGAACGTATCAATTTTATTATTTTTAAATCTTTAGATCAAAGACATTTATTTATTTAGTACAATGGATAATATTCAGTGGTAAAATTTTTGATAGTGAGGCTTCATTTCGAGGACAAGTGAGAAAATATAATTTCAATATTCACTTGCATTGAAGGTTTGTTGCTTTCCTTTCTGGATTTTAAACACACATTTTAAAATTCATATGTCATTTGATAATATTTACAGATTTCCTGATTTGACCTTATTACTCCTGGGTTGTGGGAACGGTACATCTACATATGCATAAATACCCTGCGAGCCACCAAAAAGGTGTGTGGCAGGGGGTGTAGCACCATGAGGGAAGGGTGAGGGTTGAGGGGGTTAGGTAAGGAAAGGTGGGGGGAACCTGAAAGAAAAAAATATATATATATACATACATTTTTATATACATACATACATGCATATATACATATATATTTTTTCTACATACACAAACATACACATATGTATACATATCCTCGCGCAGTCCCTAACCTGAGTACACTACTGAGGTACAACGTATTGAGCAGGTAGCTTTCTTAGGAACCAATTACTGCGAATGAAAGGGTACCCTCCCTGATTATTTTATGGTTTTTTATTCAAAACGATGATGGAAGGGAGGAAATTAATCGAGTGAGGAAGGGATAGGAAAAGGATAAACATGCTGAATGAAAAGAAAAGAGGAAGGAAGTATGTGCGGCATCAGAGAAGGGTTTATTTTAGTGTCAGATTTGAGGTTCTTTTGTTATCACCGGAAAAGAAATTTATCGTTGCTCATTCTGTATCCAACCAAACCTTACCTTGAGCCATAGAATACCAATTATAATAGCATTAATATAATCCCCGGTACAAATCCTCCACGAGGACTTAGAATTCATCTTCAACATTACATTAGCTTGTTACCTATACGCTCGGAATTTTTCGAGTGCTGAGGCTCTTATTCTTCCACCACACCGTAGTATACGAGCA
>CM073773.1:53761409-53917013 GCA_037158775.1 Hetaerina titia
GTAAATTGGCTTGCTTCTATTTTTTATGAATGTTGTTGCATTTTGTTTGGCCAATTCTCCCAAGTGCTTTCTTGAAGTTAAAAATGCATAAAAATCCCCTGGCGGTATTCTAAATATATTATCCCTAAGAAAGAATTAAATTATACATGTTTTCCGTGCTAAACTCCACCTGCCCTTTTCAGGTTACTCTGCTCAAACTATTGTTTGCCTACGTAGCCGTTTGTCCTATTATGCAACCATCAATTGATGAATTCGAGTATTAATATGGCACCTAGTAAACTTAAACTTATGATATCGTAGTCATCAACTACACTGACGTAGTTTTTTGTATCAGAAAGCGAATTCAAATCGGTTCAAGGATAAAATTTGGCTGTATTCTAGTCTCTTAAATTCTACGGAAACTCCAAAATTCAGAGAATTGCATTTTGCCTCAACACCGCAATAATTCTACGAGGATATCATCGGTTTGTTCTTCATTTCTCTCCGTCATTTCCCGTGGTGCAATTTCCATGTCTTAATTGGTATTGGGATTCTTCTATGTCATTCTCTTTTTCCGTATTTACCTAAGCTAGCGAACAATTCCTCAGAAATCAAGCTCTTGAAGGTACAAATTATTTTGTTAAGTGCGATTTGGCTCCATTAATCACAAAATTTCATGTCATACTTCTTATGACGGGATAGAATTTCATCCATATCTTTAAACTTCTCGTTCTTAAAATTTTCCTGGGCCCTATTATTTTTTCTGATTAATTTTTTATCTAGTCTTCGGTACATTTCTCTCGCTGTCTATAACCACGTTCTTTTACTGTAGCAATGTCCTTTCTCCTTTGCAAATTCATACCATTCTCTCTTCTATCATATTTTCATTTCTCGTTTAATCCATTGCGTTTTAATTACTTAACGTTCCTAAAATTTTCAATTTTTAAGATCTGCTCACCCTTCTCCTACAACTCCTATTTTTTATGCTTTGGAGTTTCTGTATTTATATTTGTTTTATAACTAATACTTATAATTATTTAAATGTATTTATTAATGTAAAACTCTATGAGTTAATGACAGACTTCATCTTTATCTAGGTACATAATCTAATCTGATATATTTTCCTAACTTATCTTTCACTATTTTTATGTAGCATTTAAACTATTTGTATTTTAATATTAAATACTACCAAATCGATACTTCTTTTTAGCCAGAGTTAATTTCTTTTCCCTAAAGAATGCTCACTTGCACCTACCCATATTTTCCTTCCTTCGCTTTTAAACAGAATTCGTAAAAAACTAGGATTCCATACCATGTTCTCTTATTATAGATGACTATAGTCTCTTTATAATAGTTTCCCATAAGTGATAAAAGTAAATTCGAATATTCGTGGATTTCCTTTAGTATTGCATTTTTCTTTTTTAAGCATATAATACTGGCTTTTTATTCTGCGACCGTTGACTTTAAAATGAGATGTAAGGTTCACAGCAAAGGTTTTAATTGAATTTCTGTTATGTTGAAAGACAAATAAATGGAAAACATTGCTTTAAACGTAAGTTATTGCGTGAAATTTTACGTTATCATCATAGAGGTAGAAAATATACATCTCATTTTGAATTTTGCGGGTTCAGAGCATACCTTACCTTTTTATGAAAACAAACGTAAAACTTGAACACTGGAATCATTTTATTTTTCACGGGTTTTTCGGAAGCCACTGACTGCGGTTCTACATTTTTACATGTAAAATATGAATATATTTTGTCATTTTAATAACTTAATGCATCAAAACCGTGGGCAGTGGTTGAAAAAGTCATGAGGAAAAGTTAAATGAATTCAATGAGATGAGATTTATCAGTTCATAGTATTCAAAGTTTAGGTAAAAACCAACTGTTATAAACGGAGCTTTGTTCACTAAAAATAAATAAGTAAAATATTTTTTTTTAATTTTTAAATTACTTACTTATCCACTTGACGTCTCCGGTTTAATTTCAGCGTGAATTTCTTCGTACATGACTTAATGTGAGTTCTACGTTAAGTGCTACAATTATTTCCATAAGTATTTCGTGAAGGTGAAAGTATTCGTCGTGTTTGCATGCAATACCTGCCACTCCTTGGAATGCGATGGTTTAACATTATCCCGAAATGCTGAAGTGCTTTCCAATATTATTGAGAACTTTTTTTGGAGCACTTTCTAACCTTTTCACTCTTATTCAATTCTTTACTCAGCGGTGACTGATCACAGACTTTTGGAATTAACAGTGCATCCAAGGAGGGATCTAATGTAACGAGAAATATTGGTGAATCATGAAGAATCACTTCTTGCTTCTTTTTAGTCTCATCTTGTACACGATGATTCAAGTTCTCCCACAGTCTCCCATAGGATATGAGTCTATGGGCGTGACTTTGCTCAGAAGCGAACAAAGGGAGACCGCCTAGCAACTCAACTCACAGTAGCCCTGGAACAGAAGGGAATTTCCGAATATTAAAATGATTTGGAATTTCATATATGGAAGAGATTTTAAAATTACTTGAGATCCGTCTAGTGAAAGCATTGAAAGAAGCCATGGTGAGCTGTAGAGGGTTCCTAGGAAAGGATTGTTGTGTTTTACGTATTCCAGGATCTTTGAAAATTCGTTGGCTAAGTATGTTCTCTCAAGCGTTTGCTTCCGAGACGTCCAATTCCGTATGGCCTTCTACCATGAGCACCACAAAATCCTTGCGAGAGCAACTATTCTGCGATGTTGACTCAGAATTGGAGCCTGGTATGGAAATTTTCGTCGAGATTACTTCGTTACGTGAATTCGGTCAGGAGAAGAAACGAAAGAAAAGCGAATGCTTGGGAAAGAAGGGTCCCATTGCGAGCGACAACTTCTAAACAGAATTTTCATCACTTAATTCCAAGAAATTTGGGGAATGTTGAATTTTGGAAAAGGCAGAACAATGGATGCCGTGCGGCTCGCTCGAACACTCTGAAATATCCGCATTGAAGAGTGAAAGGGAGGGTGGAACGAATGGAAAATCGCCATGACAGAGGGTTTAGCATAGAAAATCAACTTTCCCGAGTAACAAATTTTGGGGCAGTCAACTCGAATAGCAATGAAATAATTTGTGTCGATTTCACCGCTTCATACCGTTGATATTGAGTGACTCGTTGCCTAATAACTGTTGCCGAAGTTGTAGAAATGTATTATGACAAGAAGATATATTAAATAGAGTAAACCCAGCACAGTAGAAATCAAAATTTTATTTTAATATGAATGCGCTATAAATGGGATTAATGTTTGTGTCATCATAACCAGTCCATTTAACATGGAGATTGATTGACTGCAGCTATCCATTCTTTCTGATCCCATACTAATTCTCTTATTTCTTGACTATTCCGTCATATATTCCTCTTTATTTCGCCGAATTATTTGTCCCTTGGCCTATCTACCATTTAATTTTCAATGCAATAGTATTATTAGCCTTTGGAAAGGTAAACAGTCAGATAAATTTTGTATACCATACCATTTCAAGTTTGAGACCAAAATCATTTGATTAACTTCTACGAATTTTTTCCCATGCATTACATTATTACTCATTTGTAATGTGGACATTTCTTTTTTCCGCACTTTCGCGTATTTCGTTGGAATGTGGCTGATTCCGACGATGGTTTTCTTCCCACCCCTCCCCCATTCCTTGAAAACCCGAACTCTACCAAATAAGCCCTACGATCCCTAATGGCACAAGTGATCTCATCGCTGATAACTATTTACTACTGTTATGTTTGACTTGCTGATTCTAACATAATTTTTTTGTAGATTGAATAAAAAAACTAGAGAACCTTTAGCTTGATGTACTAACTATACAGTTAAATTTAAATATTCAAAAAATCAATTTGAACAAATTGAGTAGCTTCAGGCGTGATGTGGTGGAAGCCGAACATAATGAATAACTGATTGTAGCGCTTTTCCACTTGAGATCTGATGATGATGTAATACATTGAAACCCGGACGTTAAATAAATTTTATCAAGTTGAAAAGTGCTACGATAAGTTATTCATTATCAATTTGCATTGCATTTAGAAATTTTTATCATGTTCACCTGTCTCTATGGTGTATAAAATCCCCATTATTCTCATTTTCTTTTTTTGATATTTCTCCAACATCCCGTTGCCCATGAGTACCTCTCTACCACTAATATTATCTTTCACTCTTCTTAATGTCTTCAAATTCCTCTCAACTAAATTTTCCTTATCCTTTCATGAATTTCGTTTCTTTTCTGGTTTATTTCCATTTTGTTTATTATTCTCCATTCCAATATCTCAAAAACCTTAGTCTTTCAACTCTAAACCAAAATTTGGAAATCATACAGAAAGCCCATGGACATTGCAACACTTTCAGAGTATAAAAATCATTCGTCTTGACCGTAATTCGATTCCGGATACCTCCATGTCCGGCCGAGTGCTATAGCCAGTTAAGTAATAGAGGCGTCCTGTTAAAGTCTGAAATTGTTGCATTGCAATGCATAATAGTGGATCACTCCATTAAAGTTACTGTTGCAGCATCTCCCGCAGTTTGTTAAAATTTACCCATGGTCATTATCAAAGTTTTCGATAAATTTCTCTTAGCACCTTTACTAAAGGTTCCTGTCATTGACTCTATTCTCTTCATGCATACTTCCTTTTAAATTGAAATAGCCAATAACGTTTCAGTTTGGTGGAGAGTCATCCCCTAATGTCATTTGATTACATAAGAAACCATCCAGAAGATCAACGTTCCCACTTGACACTGTCAGTCATAGATAGTAAGTGCAAAATAGAAGAGAAAAATTACTTGAGATATTGTTTAAGAATGATATTTTTTTTAATATTAGATTTGCATATTTTTGAAAGTAAAAAATAATTGTATCAGAAAAAATTGGTCCAATCTCAATAAAACTCTTTCTTATCTCGTGCTCTGTTTATTACCGCCAAATTTTAACCAGAACGGCAATGAATGAATAGACATGGTTTTAGGAATGGTTACGTCAGTATTCAAAACTTCGTATCGAATGATGAGAATATTAGCATTGTTTTACCACAAAAAGAACTCAAAGCAGTTTAATTCAAGAAATCTGCAGGCGATTTGAGACTTAATGACCTATTTTCTTTTCAATAAACTGCCGGAGATGCCGAAACAATAACTTTTAACGGAGTCATCCGCTAATATGTTGCAACCTAATGACCTCTTTTATAACTCTTGTCGCTTTTATTTTATATTAATGAAATTATAAATAAGCCATGCTTTTAATTGGATTCGAATATTTTTTGGTCTTGCTCTAGACTACAGTATCGTGTGTGCAATTTTCGTGATGATAATTTGTTGAGGTTAATGCTCCTCAAATTAATTATCTTGAGAAATGATACCGGAGATGATCACCACATGTATGTATCCTTTTCGCAAAGCACATTGTAATTTTTCAAAATGCTCCATATTCAAGTTATATTTGGAGAAATGAGAAATGTTAATAAATAACCGGTGGTCGGACACCATAAATTTTTAATAAATATCAAGTCATTTGGAAACAAAATATTTTGTTCCGACTAATATAGTGGCATATAATTTTTCACTGAATGGTAATTCGAATTTAATGATCTTATCATAGTCTAATAAACTTTTTAAAAAGGCAAGACCAATCTAAGTACATCTGAGTACTCAGTGATAAGCAAACTTTTGACCGCTTAGGGCTCGACTCTTCACATAGGGGTTAAGTTGCATAGAACATATTCGTAGTTTATCTGCACGCATATCGTACCCTTCGACGCAAACGGGGTGTTAGGACACTAATAATTGAGGAAATTAGTGATTATCGGAGCTGGTATCGAATTATTTTTGGGAACTTCGAATGTCGCACGTGATGTCATCTGCTATTGTGGTCACGAATTGTGTGACCGATAAGATATTCCGTTAATTTCTCAGTCATTTTTGCTTTAATTCTCATTATGATGTCGCCTACCCATATTGTACAAGAGTAATATTCCAGCCTTCATTCCAGACTTAAGCGGAAAGTATTTTTATTGATCTGTTACTTTAAGTTGTGTCTCTTAAGTCCCTGTTTCCATTAGCTCTCATGAATGCGGTGATCTTTCGTCGGAACAATTATTTTTCAAGGAGTTATTGGAAAATACTGCCATGATAATCTGAAGGAAACATACTGTATCTTACATGCAAGGTAATTAGAAAAGTTCTCGAAATGGAATAGAAATAAAGGACTTAACTCAGTGAAACATTTTTTTTATCTTTTAATAAAGTTTCCCTGTACATTAATGCACTTGGATCAGCGATGTTACAATGTATTTATTGTATTTTGAAAAATTGATTCCCTGTAAAATACCCGTCTTCTTCGATCATTAACTCTTTGTTTGAAGAATCTCTCTTCACTGAGGAAATTTTTGAGCTTGGGGAAGAGTTAGAAATCTCATGGAGCCTAATCAGGTGAAAAAGGTGGGTGTGGCAACAATTCGTACCTTAGTTTACGTAATATGCAATGGAAACGATAATGTATGTGAACGTGCATTGCCTTGATGAAAAATTACTTTCTTCCTTGCTAAACCTGGCCTTTTTGGTGTACCTTTTGTTGTAGTTGATCCAGGAGGCTGGCGTAATATTTTCCAATAATTCTTTGACGAGTGAAAGGATAATATATCAGCAGAATCCCTTCTACATCCCAGAAAACTGAAGCCATCACCTTTCCGTTCAACTATTTTGCTTTCTTTGGTGGTGGTAAATTAACGTTTAATCTACACAACACTCCGCAAGCTATCGTAAGGGCGTGTGGCGGGGTTAGGTCACCAGCCATGTATGCACAATCCCAATTATGTTACCTCTACACAAGCGTATCCACAGCTTTGGCTGCTTTTTGTCTCTGACGTATAGTACGAGTAGTAGTGGACCCAAGTTTCATCTGTGGTCACCAAATGGCTTAAAAAATCCTGTTGGATACTCTTAAAACGGGTCAAACATTGTTCGGAAATTTCTATTCTGATGCGTTTGTGATTCTGCGTCAAGATTCGCGGCAACCATCTAGCACATAATTCTCTCCTAGCCAATTCCACTACAAAAATGTGATATTCACATTCAAACGATATCCCTATAGCATCAGCAATTTCTCGCACATTCATTCGGCGATGCTTCACGACCACTTATGCACTTTTGCAACAATTTCTGTCATAGTGGCACATTTGGCCGACAACCACACGGTATATCATATAAGCTGTCCCGACGATACTTAAACTCATTTGTCCACTTGGCAGCAGTTTAATGAATATAAAATGTCTACCAGAGTGTTCTGAAAGTCTGCGTGAATTTCCTTTGCTTTCATACCTCTCTTGTCAAAGTATTTAATCACTGCTCGTTGCTCAAAAATCTTAAATGGATTATTGAAAAAATTGCTTAACTCTTCATCTCGCAGTTGAAGACAAAATACGTAAAAGTTTTTAACATGATTATAATAAGTCTCTAAACCTGATTTTAAGTAAATCATGGACATACATATTACCCCACAGGTGTGCACTTTGGGAGTTCCAAAAGTATGTTCTGTCTTTCATTTTCTTCTTAAGTCTCATTACTCGACGTTCAGTCTAGTATCCAGATAACTAGATATGAAATAAAAAGCTTAAAGTAAGTATATTTATCTAACCCTTAATGGAGGTACAAGTTATAATTGGATATGTTTCAAACTTGAATGTGATTTGAGCTCGGAGTATCGAAGCATGCACAAGTATTTATCTTAGGAATAGAGTCAAGAAGAAATCTTGATATAGCGTTGTCAGGATCTGTTGTCGTCCATGAAGATAGGGAGGACGTGGGGGTCTTGGTCTCATATGGGATCCAAAGTAACCCTTATAATTTGGGCTTTAATGCGATTGAAAATAAATATTACTTTTATGCCCGAAAACAATTTTAATACCTGGTGTCCCCCAAACATATAGTTGGGGTTGTTATTGTCTTTCAATTATTACTATTATTGTTCATAATGGATATGATTTTTCACTTTCACATCTAAAAATTCCTTCCCTTTAAATGTTTTTCAAATCCACTCTAATTCTTACTAAATCCACTACTGATCGTCAGAAGTTAAATATAAGTCCAAAAATCGTTTTTAATTCCAACATCTTTTTTCTCGATTTTTTAAACTCCTCTCTTAAATCACTTGAGATTTGATGTTTTACTGGTAACTATAATTGAAATATGCCAATTGGAAAACATTTCAGACCCTGTAGATAAAGTTTTATAGTTTTTATGGGCATGAAAAAATAAGAACTCACCAAACATATTCGCTTGAAGTGAGATACTGTCAAAAATAACATGTCTTTGTTCAACCGATAACATTCTTGTCTCTCGGCAGCCTGTGCTGTACGTATGATTTCTCTATTGGGTTGCGGAGGACGAAAATCAAAACTAGGTTAAGTAGCTGAGGATCCTCCTACATTTGTGGACGTTACATAATGTATGTGAAAACGGAGAAAATAAATTTCGGTCTTTCAAATTGATCCCCGAAACATTTTAGAAACTACGAACAAACGCAATCAACGAACGAAAAGCGCCGCTCATCCTGTCGAGAAATTATTTTAAACGAAACAAACATTCGAAGACGCGTTTTTGGGTCCCAATTCCACTCAATGCTCGGAATCAAAATTAATTCGTTTTCTCGAAGCGTTGAAGAAAAAGATGGAAAAAAATGAGAAAGAAAGGAGGGACTCCTAATGGACGCGGAGGCTCCCAAGCCTTCTTGTTCGCAGTCTTTACCGCAGCGGGTAAGCAGGGGAGGTTTTGAGAGTTTTGAGAGGTGGAGAGGCGGGGGGGAAGGGATGGGAGTGAGAAAAAAGACAATCGGGAAGGTCCAAAAGAGGGGTGTGTCGTTGGGGAGGGGAGAGAAATAAAATCCCGAGGGGGAGGGGCGAGAAGAGGGTCTTCTGTCTTCTCGGGAAATGAAAATAAGACTGAAAGATCAGGAATTTAAGTAGTCGCGGAATTGGAAAGAAAAACAGCGAATTGTTGGAGGGGTGGGAGTTCGGGGAGTAGGAGTAGTGGGGGACTGAGAGCTATAATGGTGGGAAGGGGACGAAAGAAGATCCCACGGGGGCAGCCGCCACCACCCGACCCGTCGCCTTTGCTCCCATCCCCTATGCGACCCGTCACCCTCCCTCCCCAAAGAGAGAGAGCCAGCCCTCTCGGCCCGATTCGATTTAGTTTACTAATTTCATTAAAATGTGCGCAAATATTGACGAGTTCCCGCCACCAAAGAGTTTGCGGCACTGCAAATGGTGGCGGCGGAGGAGGAAAAGGTCCTGGGCTGAAGGAAGAGGGAGGAGGGCGGGCAGAGAAGGAAGAGGAAGGAGGATAACGCTTTTTGGTGTGGCGCCTGGCGCTGTTTGCAGTGACAACAATGAGCGGATAGGTGATTTATTCTCTCGGGAGACGAAAAAGAGTTCTCAAACCCACCCTCCCCTCTCCCGCCCTCAATCCAATCTCACCCTCTCTTTCTCTCCATCTCCCTAAACTCTCCCCCAGCACCCGCCCTCCGCTACCTTCTCTCCCGTCCGCCCACGGCTCCTCCCCTCTCAAACTTCGTGTGACTTGGATTTCTATGACGGAGGGGACGGATGAGCGTGCGAGTGAGAGTCAGGGAGGGACAAAAGGACGGCAATTGCCTTAAGGGTTAACTCTCCGCTCTCGTAGGTCGGGAATCGGCACAAGGAGTCGGAGGGAGGGACGATGCGGAAGGAAGGAGTTGCGCGTTCTCTCGGAGATGGAGGAGGGGATCGAGGTCAACAATTAGTTGAGAGGAGGTGTGGTGGAAGGGGAAGGGTAAAAAGGGAGAGAGGAAGAGGCGATGGAGGTGGAGATTGGTCGTTAAGGTGAGTTGGAGGGGGTAGTGTGTCGTGAGAGACAGGAGGAGAGGGTGGGATGAGAGGTAGGGGAGGGGTGCGGGGTTTTCATTATGCGAGGGGGATGAGGGAGGACGACTGAACGGATAGGTGCTGGAAATTGGAGTAAGAAACGAATGTTTATGGAAAGACGATTTCATTAAGCGTGCTTCCCCGGCGTCGCCTTGCACCCCCTTCCCACTCACCTTCTACTCAACTCCCCCGATCCTTGAGTTTCTTTCCTTAAGAATATCGCCCCACCCCCACTCCTACCACCTCCCCGCAGCCCTTCTCTCCCATCTACCCCGGCAGAGAGAGCGAGAAAATAAAACCCTCCCTTTCTCAAAGTTCATCTCTCCCTCCCCCCACTTCTTATTCCATTCTCCCATTCCCAGCCCCCTCCACCAGCCTTCTCTCTCGCGAATTCTCTCTTTCAATTTCATTTTGCACTCGTCTTGGTCGGATGCCGCACATAAAGGCGCAAAGCCCTCGGAGGAGTTTGAAAGGCGGTTCATTGAAAGCGCACCTTTTGCGGAGAAATTATTGTTCGACGTAAAGCCTGTGGCACGTGACTATATTAGCAATATACGGTGATAATATATTATGAAGGACCAGTGTATATATATATATATATATATATATATATACACGTATATAACGAAAATATATATGTGTGTGTGTATATATATGTATATGTACTCGTATATAGTTTGGTAGTTGACGGTAGTGTTCACCCAGTACTAAGTCCGACGAATGTGGAATTCACACATCAGGGTAGGGGGGCCAGTTCTTTTCCATATGCTGGTTATGAATTCCCAGGAAGATCTGGTACCCGAAAAATGAAATAGCTTGTGTCGAGTTGCATGTGCCAAGAGAGACTTGCGGGGTGTCATACCCGGGCCCAAGGGTCAGTATTCCAACGCTATACCGCGACCCACACAAACGTACATACACACACACACACAAATATATATATATATATATATATATATATATATATATATATATATATATATATATATATATATATATATATATATATATATATATATTTGTTTATTTATTTATTTATTTATTTATTTAATAGGTAACCTACCGTTTAAGGTAGGTTTTTGGATGGACATAACTATCAAGTAAACATTTTGTGCCTCCCCACCTAGCAAACTAATCTATATCAGGTCCCTCTTCATCTCGGTGTACTTCTTTCCTCCCTTCATCCTGTCCAACATCCCTATCCTGTTCCTACCCTTACCTCGCTTGCCCAACATTCTCCCCTCTATTACCCTCTTCAACATTCCACTACCGCTCAATACGCCTTTCATCCATTTTTTCTGCCTCCATAGAATTTCTCTCAACAAACCCCTCTCCTCCCCCACCATTTCTAGTACTTCCTCATTTGTTTTCGGTCCATTTCACCTTCTCCATTCTTCTCCACACCCACATTTCAAAAGCCTCCAATCTACGTCTATCCTCCTGCTTCAGCGACCACGTTTCCGCGCCGTACATAGTTTCTACGCTCCAAATCAGAGTTTTTACGAGTCTTGTCTTAACATCCCTACTCAACGTCCCCGTCATCAACTCCCTCCTCCTTGAGAAAGCCTCCTTGCTTAGCGTAATTCTTCTCCTTACGTCCCTACCACTTAGACCGTGTTGGTCCAAAACACTTCCGAGATATGTAAACTGTTCTACCTGCTCTATTTTTTCCCCGCCTATTTTAATATTTAGCTTAGCCTTTTTCTTTCTGGAAAATCGCATAACCTTTGTTTTATTAATATTGATTCTCATCCCATATTTATCGCACTGAACCTCCAATTCACTCAGCAATGCTTGCAACCCCTTGGCTGACTGAGCAACTAATGCTTGGTCATCAGCAAACCTAACCGATTTTACGAATTCCCCTCCGACTTTCATTTCTACCTCCAGTTCTTCCCATGCCTCTTTAATCATTTCATCTAGATATACGTTGACCAGTACCGGTGACAATGGGCAACCCTGCCTTACACCTCTTCCTAACACTGCCCATCCGGACTCTCCGTTCCCCACTCGCACCTGAGCAGTCTGAGACATGTACAGGTTGCGGATCAGTCTCCTGTCCCTCCAATCCATTCCTATTTTCTGCAATACACGCATTAATTTTTCTCAATTCACTCTATCAAACGCTTTTTCGAAATCTACAAAACAGGCAAAAACGTTCTGATTGTATTCTATATTCCTCTCGACTAGTGATCTCATTACTGCAATAAGTTATATATATATATACATATATATATATATATATATATATATATATATATATATATATATATATATATATATATATATATATATTTGTTTGATATTCATATTGATATGAATAGCTAAAGTGAGCAAGAGAGGGTCCATCTTTTGTGTTAAATTGGGTTGTCGTGCCCCGGAGATAAGATGTATTGAAAATTTTTCTATGCCCCATCAAAGCTGAGCGTCATGTCGTACAATTTTACTTTTCGAATCAAAATTCACCATTCAGTAAACATCGCCCTAAATAATTGTAATCGAGCAATTAAGCCGTCTCTTTTCAATTCCAATATTTCGAACGGAAAAAGAAAATACTTAGTTCTTCCAATTTGTGTGGGAAAACGAAGAATTTTATTTTTCCGTTATGAATCGCTGCCACAAAGTGACGCCTCAAACCATTCTTTTTACCAATATTTCCATCTTATGTTTACGCGTAAAATAAATTTAAACAAACAGAATTGAGAGCAAGAATTTGAAGTAAGAAAAACACTCAAGTTGGAAAAAAGTGGATGAAAAAATCAAATAAATAAAGAATAAGAAATAAATTAGTGTGAAATAACTGGAACAGAGAAACAAAACATTGAAAACTGAAATCAATTGTCCTTTATTTATCCTATCCAAGAGGTGAAAAATGCCAAAATAGTTTATATTTTATACGTTCTTTATATTAGGTAAAGTACGGTTCATGTGCATCAAAAGCTGTGTGGAGCAGAAGTATTGCAAAGACTGATTCGAAGATGATAACCAATGAATATTGAGTTTATTTATAACATTGGTTTAAGGTTAAAAAATTTCAGATCTGTCAAATATTGGGAAGATTTATCATTGTTATTCTCCTAACTCGTGAAAAAAAATTTTTTAAGATCTACGCGTGGCATACGAGATGCCTTTATACTTTAGTCAAAGCCCGTGACGAGTAAAGAGAAAAATCCTGCCAATTAATCCATTTTTTCAGCTCACGTTACTACTTTACAAATAATGCTTGAACATTGTCTTTGAAATATTAGAATGAACATTATTTTAACCCGTTTGCACCATAAAACAAAAATAAAACCTTCATCCTTTTTTATATTTCGAATAAATGCGAACCTTGGCAGGACTTTAGTAAAATATATTAATGAGTTTTTAAAATGTTTCATTTGTCAAACCGCTTTAATTAATCCTTATTTGAGCATTAAGATAATATGGTAATGTGCTCTTCAAAATTTCATGTCAGGAACACTCAATAAATAGAAAAAGGAACTCCTTTGCCTCTGATTTTTTAGTACCCAAAAGTAGACCATATTCGTTTGAATAAACAGTTCCCATTTATTAAAACATCGCACTTTTCTAGTTAAGAGCCGTTCACTATGATTAATCTACCAGGTCATACACTTCTTTGCCTAAGCCTACCGTTTTTAATTCCGGATTTTCTCATAATTTCTGATGACAAGGGAGTAGGATTAAATTGATTACGTAAAGAGAGTTTTAAAAGAGCATTGTTCCCTGAAGTGAGGATTTCATGATAAGGAAGCAGATCAAGGGGCAATGTCTAATTAGTACTAATCAAAGATGTAACCTCATTCATGCTCACTTTTAAGTCTCAATGGATTCCTTAGCAATTAATTCCTACTTCTTTAAAGCAGGTAAAGCTTGACTTTAAAGGTAAGTAATGTTCGCTGACCTTTTCTTTATAGACATGAAAGGAATTTTGAACAGCTAGATACCGTGGGACTCTCTTTTTAGTGATTTCTAGATAACTTTTGCAGTGATAACAGCATTCAATTACATCCTCATGGTTCTGGAGATGCGTCTATTTTTCATGTTTTCCAATCGGATTGAATTTAGAGCAACATTCTAAAGCGTAATTTAAATGTTCAATATTTTCAGAGACACTATTTAACAAAGCACTCCACTTATGTCCGTAACTATAGTTTTGTGATTGTATAATAATATAATATATTTTAAAAGACCCATTGGAAATCTTGTAACGCTCTTTTCTGTGAAATAATCAAAATATGGATCGAGTCTCATGTGACAAATTATGGAATTATTCCAACTCATTTCCGCAATGAGAACATCTTCCAGTCACGCATCTTAGGAAGCCGTTCACAAGCAGGGCATGTGAAATCATTTTTTATCCAAGAGAGAATTTAATTAAACTTGTGAATGGCGCCTCTTTTGATTAAGTACCTCTTAAGCGAACTGCATAATCCATAGGAAAAACGTGTAATGCGGAAATAATACTAGTGTGGTCGGATAATGTAAGCATCAGAAATCGAGAAAATTCTATTTGAACTTTTGTTAAAAGGCAGAAACATGGGGAGCGATATTTGAATCGCATTTTAAAGCCTAATGCAGCAATCAAATGTTGATATGCTCTTCAATATCATTGCTATGATCTCAATAATATTGATAAAGCTGAAAATGGAATACTTTTCTCCATTTAATTCATATAATTTGAGTATAAAACTAAAAAATATGATCAATGACTCCAATTTTCGCTCACCATATACTATTTTATAAATTCTGCGTAAAACTATATTAGAGTTAGAAAATTGCTAGTCAAAGTTTTCCAGTCACTGCCAGGAAAATTTAATTAGTTTTCATTGTTAAAGTATGCCATTGTATGTCAATGATTATATACTGAAATTAATCATTTTGATTTATTTTAAGAGTTTCATTATTCCAATCATAATTTAGAATAAACTTCATTATTCAAAGCGCCGGAGACAAGCAGGACGGAAGAAGACAAGTGATGGAGAGAGCTCCGAAAAATAGAAATTCTCCCTACGACGATCAAGTGGGTCGTTTGGAAGACGATCTCGGAATAGATGACCTCAAAGTTAATTTCTATTAATTATGTAACATCAATCATTTTATTGTTCTTTATGTTGGATCATTCAATCGTCATTTTAAATTTTTTTTGGTAATCTACCGATTAACGTAGGTTTTTGGATGGACAAAACTATCAAAAAAATATTTTCCACCTCCAAACAAAACCCAATCCAGCAACCTAATCTACATCAGGTCCCTCTTCATCTCTGTGTACTTCTTTCCTCCCTTCATCACGTCCAACATCCCTATCCTGTTCCTGCCCTTTCCTCGCTTGCCCAACATTCTCCCCTCTATTACCCTCTTCAACATTCCACTACCGCTCAATACGCCTTTCATCCATTTTTCCTGCCTCCATAGGATTTCTCTCAACAAACCCCTCTCCTCACCCACCATCTCCAGTACTTCCTCATTTGTTTTCCTTTCGGTCCATTTCACCGTCTCCATCATTTTAAATTATGGACTCAAAAATGTAGAGGAATACTCATGGGATTAATTACTAAAACTATATCGTCTTATGGCTAGAACTGAAATCGATTGAGCGAAAGAAATTAATAACCGAAAAATTTATATTCACAACATGTTGACGTTAATTCCTTCGGTTGTAGTCCAACTATAAAATTTAAATATAAATTCTAATGGAATAAAAACTATTCAGGGAAAATTTTGTAGTTTTCATAGTATTTCAACAAGTTAATTCGGGTGACAGAATCTCCATGATAGTTCATAAATCTGGAAAATAATCCTGAAGAAGAGTTCTATAAAGTATTTTAGATTGTTTTACTTAAGACCATAAGCAGAAACCACGCTCAACTAACTTTCCAACAAAATGCAGAACTTTCAAATCACCCAGTAATCAAAATTTCATGTGAAAAATAAATGAAAACAAAATTGTATACAGAGAAGATAAAGTTGCTTACGGATGATCTTAGATTATTAATAATCCTATGTCCTGGGAAATTCAAGTCATTATTAATTTCTATTCCATAACTAAAAATTAAATCGCGGATACACTTATAATATTCTGTTGCAAATTAGTAAGGTCTATTTCAATTCGTATTCTGTATTACCACTTCTTTACCTAGCTGCTAGCAACATTCTATTATACAAAATACTATTACTCTCAGCGTGTATGTATATATATAAATATATATGTCATTTAAATGAATAAATGAAAATAATGACGAGAGATTGCTAAATTAAAAATACCAATGTATTTTTCCACCAAATTTTTATTCAGTAAACTTGTTTCGTCGCATTGGAGTCACTCTCAGGTACTAACATTAAGATATTTTGGGAATTGATAGGTTCATGAACTTTCGAAGAATGCAGAACTGAGGGGTGTTACGATTAGGGGGGGAAAGAGTTGTTATGTCTTATTTGAAAAGAATATTTTATTTTAATAAAATGATATGATTTCTATTTTATGAATTGGATTTGAAAGTCGGGATGACTGTGTACGAAAAATTTCCGTAAGCTGTCTTTTGGGTTCATTTAAACATCCTGTGGTATTTAAGACCATAACTGCGGAATCTTTACTTACTGAATTGATACTATGCTTGTATTACTGATGAGTTATTTTAAAGAAAATGGTTCTGACGTGGGAAAAAAGTTGCTTGGCTTTACAGAACTGAGAGAGAAAGGACTCTAGATTTTGAATAAAAGGAGGTTGATAAAGATTCCTACTGCATTATTAAGAGGAAAAGGCACTAAGATGGATATATACAGTTGAACGTATAATTATTATTATTAGGTAATCTACAGGTTAAGGTACGTTTTTTTTGTATGGACACAACTATTAAATAAATATTTTGTAACTCCAAATAAAACACAATACAGCAACATACTCTACATCAGGCCCCTCTTCATCTCTGTATACTTCGTTATTCCCTTCATCCCGTCCAACATCCCTATCCTGTTCCTACCCTTTCCTCGTTTGCCTAACATTCTCCCCTCTATTAACTTCTTCAAAATTCCACTACCGCTCAATTCGCCTTTCATCCATTTTTCCTGCCGCCATAGGATTTCTCTCAATAAGTCCCTCTCCTCACCCACCATCTCCAGTACTTACTTCCTCATTACACGTGTGTGTATTTCTAATAAACTCTGACAAAAAACAAACAACATAAGAACACATAAAAGGAACGCTCACACGTTATTTCTTGATAATTGCGATGGAATTGAGCTCCGTCTTCATCAGAAAACGCGGTAGAATAATTATATACATGTAAATGAATGTATGTCTACATGCAAATATGTATCGCGGTAGTCCAGGCCTAGAGCAGTGAACTTCTACCCGGAGGGCCCAGGTGCGATTCCCGGTCAAACCTCTCTGGGCAGCCTCAACTCCACCCAAGCTGTGTGATTTTTCGGGTACCACATCTTCCTTGAAAGCCATAACCGGCACAGGGAAAGGAACTTGTTCCGTACCCTGATGTGTGTATTTCAAACACCGCTGGGCTTAGTAGTACTGGTTGAACATCATCGACCAAGCCAACCTTCGGGTTGATTACTGTGTTGTGGTTTTATGTATATATATATATATATATATATATATATATATATATATATATATGTGTGTGTGTGTGTGTGTGTGTGTGTGTGTGTGTGTGTGTAGAAAATATACGAGTATATATATTTATATATTAGTGCCGGTGGGATACTGAAATTGTAAACTATTAAATAAAGTTGTTTGTGCTTAATATATGGTTCCACGCACTTACTAGCACGAAGGGTTTGTTTTTAAATCATGACTAGCAGTATCTAAATATAAAATTTAGCGAAAAGGAGCGAAAACGCGACATTTTTCGCTCCTTTATTAGCTGAAAACTATTCTGTGGGCACCAAATGATCGCTGCTCGATCAAAATTAACAGAAATGTGGAATATTTGGCCACAAAATATATTACATTCCGTGGATTCGAGTTCAAAACCATTAAACGTGGACGTATTGATATTTTCAGTACTGCACACACGTGATGGTTACACCCGCAAGTACAGTAATCGGTCACAAAATCGTTAATATTCTCTCTGGCTCGTTATATTCTGCTTTCATCCCCCTTTAATCCTTTCCGTTGCTTCTTGTTATATTCCTTAACAAGGTAAAATCCCGTGACCCGGACCAAAAAAAAATCCTGATTTCGCGGAATGGGTAAGGTGACCGGATTTTGGCTCGTTTTATGGCATAATCGCACCGAAAATCGACGCGGTTTTAGGCAAAATCCTCTCCCAAAAACGCCATTAAGTCCCGTCCCCGTGGTCTCCAGGTAACGAGTCCTTTCGCCCGTGTCATCGGAGGTGCAGCGCCGCCCCTCTACCCTCTCCTTTCCTCTCCCCCTCCCCTCTTCTTCCCCTCTTCTCAGTCATGTCAGCCGTCGCGTCTTTTTTCTTAATTGGCCCTTCCCTGTCGTCTTGGTAACGACAGCTCTCGAATTACCCGCTCTCTCCGCCACCGCCACCCACTCCGGCCCTCCCTATCCCCCTCGTACGCCCTCCCTCCCATCACCAAGAGCCTTCTCCGCCTGCCTCCACCCTTACCTCTCCTCCTCCTCCCACTAACTCCTGCTGTTCTTCGTCCCCCCCCCCGGCTCGCGTGCCTTCCTCTACACACCCCCATCCAATGCGCCCCACTAGTTAGTTCCGTACGTATATGCTTTTCAAAAAATATGCCGGCGGGGAGGAGAATGGGTCGAGAGGAATGAAGGAATCATTGTTGTGCGGGAATGGAGGGAGGGAGCGAGATGAAATATTCGCCTGCCGCCGCTCTTTTACTCCACCTTCCCCCATACCTCACCTCCCTCGTCGCCCTCCGGACCCCTCCCCGCCCCTATGCTGTCCCCCGTCTCCGTTTTTTCGCCCCGATCGTGGACGTAAGCCTGCTCCTTTAGTGGAATGTAAAAATGTGCCTCCTTACCGGAGTTCTTCTTTGCCTCTCCCTTTAATTAACCTCCGAAAAGCGATACGCCGACAGACATTCTTTTCTTCTCTCCCGTCTCTTTCACACCGGAGAATTTTTTTTTGCATTCGCTCTTTCTTTTACTCCCTCTCTTAAGTCTCTCACTTCGTATCTCTCATCCTTTTTCTTATCTCATTCTTTTCATTATGCCATTGCTTCCTTCGGTGGAAAGTCGGCGGGAATAGGTACTTTCCGGCCTCGTGAGTCTTTTTGCAGCACAACTGGGTGCTGGGAAAAAATGTGCTCTGATGTTCTTTGCTAAACTTAGCGGTTGGCAAATCTAATGTGACCCCAAAGACCTTGTCGCTTTACTTTAAGACTGTAGTATTCCCATTAATAAAGACAAAGACATTTGACTTATGCTATTTTCTGCTTTATGATCAACGTCGTGAATCATTCTAAAAACGTTATTTTAATTGATGATGAAATATTTTCAAGTATTAATCTTGTTTTCAAAAAGCGGAAGATTTTATGACACATGCGTAATAAATATCCGAGATATGTAGTTTTTCGCTTTTATCGGATAAATAAGATAAGCAGGTTGAATAATTGTTTAATTATCCGTTGAAGAAAAAGTTATATTCCTTAGTAGTTATTTTTTCCAATGTGATTATCATTCAGGTGTCGTGTTCTGTGTCAGATGATTTGAGTTTGCATTTTGTTTCTTCGTTTGGTTCCATGCATATTTAACGGATTTAACGGAATCTAGTAGCCAACATTGATTTTTAGACTATTTAGCTTTGATTCAGAAAAAAAGGGCAACTCAGGTCATTATTTAGGTTTTACTTTAAAGTACTGACATTTTTATAAATCAAACCACTTTGCTTTTCCACATAAACTTTTAATTTTCACGACCCAGGTTCCGTTATAGCATAACATCTTCAGGTGATGATGTTATACTACCTGATGATGTTATGCTATAACGAAACCTGGGTCGTGAAAATTAAAAGTTTATGTGGAAAAGCAAAGTGGTTTGATCTATAAAATCATCAGTGTGAAGATTTTCCATAAAGTTACGCCAGAAACTGTTTTATTTACTTAAAAGTTTTCAAATTCTTTTAACGTTATATAAGTATTCTTCGACCTCTTCATTTTCAATTGTTGGAATAAAACTGGTTAACCAAATGATACCAAGTGTCAATATCGTTATCTTCAGTATGATTACGGTCATACTGGTTACGGTATGACCAAAACTTACAGTATGTGTCTTCGAGTACTGAGTAGACAATTCATTTTCATGTCTCTGATTCAACCAAAATTGCTACAAAAAATATAATGCAATATGTTTCTCGTGAAATTTCTGCCGTTCTTACTAAATTGTCGTCCGATATTTCGCCCTCAAATTCACCCAAAAAGAGACCTTTGATCTTCCTTTCTCTACTCAGCTCCCTAATTTTTCTAACATTATCCCTTCTATCACATTCTTTCACATCTCAGTTCCTCTTGATAACTCATTTTCCCCACTTTTTCGACATTCCTCGGACTTCAGTTTTCATTAAAATTTTCACATCATATTGGCGTGATATAATTCGACTGTACTGTGAAATTAGAAGTTTAAAGCATATTCACACAAATTTGCGTGATACAATACTCGGCTTAGTTTCATGGGTAAAGCCACATTTGTTTAGTTCTCAAAATAACATCGACCAATTTTGATCCCCAATGCAACTATTTTAGCCAAATACTGGATTTTCTCGCGGAATCTGTCCTCTTGCTGTTCTCGGAAAAATGTCACGAATATTTTTTTCGGCCCATAATAAACAGAGAAGCATGTCGCTCGATGCTTTTTCATCGTATTCGCTCTCTTTTATGGCTCCCCGTTTAATTAATTAGGAATAGGAAGATTGGTGAATGGGATGCATAAATTAAAACGGTTAACGGTTGATTAAAATGGACTCATACAAGGAATCCCACTGTGGATCTATTGCGTCTTCATTTAGCGATGCATTTATTAAAAGCGCTCAAATTTGAGAATATTTATGTCTTAATTTTAAGCCAAATCCTAGCGTGATCGACGACGTTGAATGGAGAACGTTTCCCGTGCACTGCGAAGTGGCTTATTTGCTGCGGTAGCTGATTTACAAAATGTAAACTGCCATCCAGATTCCATCTTGCACTTTTCAAAAATAAATGCGAAATAAGAGAGTAGAGAATATAAAATATCTCCGACTCTTGAAAGAGCAAATTAGTAAAAATATATACTTGGGGATTACATTACGGAAAATATGGAGCGATTGATAATACCGTTGCTTTTTACCGCTGAGAGTACGAGCCATAGATCTGCCGACGAAGGGAAGTACTTCTGGCATAGTTGGGAAACTCGATGGGAAATCCGAAAGAAAATATTTATAGAAACAACTCTACAGCCTCGGAGCTCCTAAATATTACGTGAAAATTGAGCATGATCGCTACTTAAAAAGAATGAGCAACTGGCATAATGAAGGACTCGGGAAAAAAGTCGGAGTAGGCATAACCACGACAGTTTTGGATGGAAAAGTTTAAATAGACGGGCTTTGGGATTTTAACTACCTTTGTAGTAGTTTTTCAGTTTGACGCATATACGTATGTATGTACCGCAGCCATATAGCTGCACCCAATCCACGCAGACAAAACCTCATCGGTTGAATGGAGACCACAGCCTAGGAAATTCAGAATGACTCGACTATTCACCCCGGGAAGACTGATGTTTATTTTATTTCTACTTCATTAAATACGCCCCAACAAGATGAGACTCACACATAAGAGACGTTAAGTAAACTGCAGACAGGAGCAATAAATTCAGTCGATGAGTGCTCGCTAACTGGAGGGAAGCCTTCTCCCGTGGACGGATTTACTTTCAAAACGTATCGGATTTTGCGGGCGTGCGAACTAATGCGTGATGGTGACGGAAAAAAACAGAAGATTCCCTTGGCATTAACCCATGAATAATTCGCCCCGCGCCGAAAAATAAAATTAAAAAAAAACAACTCCAGTCCGTCGCTCGCGAAAGAACTCACCCCTACCATCACCACCCTCGCACCCTTCACGCTCGTCTCCCCTCTCCTCAACCCCTCCGGCCCCCGGTCTCTCCGATCACGTGACTTTCATTTTGATTCCCATTCGTCCCCCGACGACGTAACCTCCTCCCCCTCCGTCCCCCTTTCTCTCCTTTCACTTCCCTCCTTCATCCGCTTCTAATGCCCTCTCGCCTTTCGATCAATCACATTCCCCTCCGTCCCCGCGCCCCGCTGCGGCCCCAGGGGAGAGAGGAGTAAGGGGTGGGTGGAGGTCGGAGGGGCCACCTCTTAAGAGGCCGACAGAAACAACAACAAAAGGGCATGGGCACAAATGGCCGCTCTGGGGCGAGAGAGGGTGGGTGTGCAGGAGGAGGCTGAGGGCTATGGGAAAGGCGAAAGGAGGCGAAAGAGGAGGGCAAAGCCATCGCCCCCGAACGCCCCTTCCTGTCCCTCCACCCCTGCAAACGGGGACGGACTTGCTAATTCCCTTCCTCATGGGTGTGGGGGGAGGAAGAGTGGGTGGGGCGCGGCCTTCCGTTTTCATCCACTCTCATATGTGCTCTCCCTTTCCGACCATTCATGCCTCTCTCTTTCGACCCCGCGTGAGTTCCCCAGGCGACCCCCGTGTTCCCCCTTCCTTGTACCTACGTAGGAGGCCAGAGTGGAAGGTTTTCGCGCGTTTAGAACCGGAGGGGATATTGACAGTGGTTCGAATCTCGGGGGGGAGGGGGAAAGGGGAAGATCCATGACTTTTCTTTAGTTTTTATTTCTTTTTCGAAAAAATTTTTGGAGGCTCGAGGCAGTCTCCTTCACCATTCCGTTCTTAACGTAGCGTTGCGGGCAACACCCAGTCACCACAAGTGCGATCACGACAATGTTTGCACTTCGCACCAGCTTCCGTCCATCCTTTCAAGCCATCGCGTCAATGTCGGTCTATCGGTATGCGTGCGGTAGAGTGCCTCATGACTCTCTTAAAAAAATCTCATATCTATTGAAGATACAGTTGAATGAGAGAAATCATTACAGTGTAGAGAACAACAGTTCTTCACCGATTTATTGAGCATGATTAAAACTTAACTGCACCAAATCTTGCCAGTGGGGGCTCGATCCGTCCATACGAACGATTCACCAAAATATATCCTAAAATTCGAACAATATTCAGAATTGGTTTGACTTTCTTTCATTATACATTCAATTATTTTTTTATGGACTATTATTTCATCCTTATAAAATTACGGAGTTTAAAATAAAAGATTTTTTTCTGTGAATCTACATAGGGCATAATATTGGGTGAAATCTATCGACAACTATCCAACCGACTATCTGTTTGATTGCTGTTTTATTTATTATTAGCCACATTGAAAAGCATTATCAGGGTTTACATCAGAGTTAGGAAAAAAAAATTCAAATCTCTACACAGAAATGTATCTAGTTTACTTATTTCAGTATTCCAAGGGAGTAATTTGGTTTTAGTATTCCAAAACAGTTTTGAAAATAAATTTGAAATAATTTAAATAATGCATTTGCGATTGAAGTGAAATGATTAACCATTTATTTTCATTGGGATTGTATGGGGTTCATTTAATGCCTCCTATCGAATTAACATGTTCCATCTGTCACCGTCTCGTGAGCTCTTGCCCGGAGGGGACTGGGATCCACTGAGGTCAGTTGGGGAAGGCGCTGAGCGCACTTGCATGAGCCCATATCAGTGCGCTAGAGTGTGAATTCAAACATACCCACGGCTACGGACGGTCTATCTATCCGGCCCCATTCACTCAAACAATCAATATCTGATATCAATCAATCAATCAACCCGCATTCACTCAACCGATCAATCAATTCACTTTTCCTTCACTAGCCTGCTTCCTGAAAGCGATCTATTTTGGGAATTGCACAAAGAGAAATACGCCGTTGATGTTGAGTGGCTCAGCAACGCAACTCAGACCCGAGATCGGCCAATTTGCAGTCAGATCCCTAACTAAGCCAACTTTTGAAGTTTGTGGTCATCGAATCTCCTAAAAACTGATGTTATTTAATAATAATTGCTGATGTATCTTTTGTGTTTATGCTGATAATGAGGGATATTATTTACGAAGGGTGGCAAGTAGTAAAAAATAATTCTGCCTTAAACTGATTGAATTACAGACACCTAGTAAATATGTTTCGTGTTCCACAATTTATGTTTCCCAATAAAGTAAAATATAAAATATTGCGTATTTGCTCTCTGGCATTAATACATCCTATTTTTCTTGTCTTAAAGTCATATACATGTACTGATTTTAATTTTCTTGCTATGATATTGAACTCATTCCTGTATGATAATTTGCATGATTAATTATCAAATGTGCTTAAAGTTTTCACGGTACAATTTTTTTTTCAATACGTAGTGTTTATTTTAAAAAATTCCTCATTTATAACTAATGACTTTCTTCTGAACCGTGCTTTTACTTCAAATTTAATATGTTAACCCCTTTTAGAGAATTTACTCATCCTTTTGCATAATTTGGATAAAAATTAGTAAATTCTGGTGTTTATAGCATCAAAACACCAAGTACGAGTACTTACTTACATATAGGTTTTTTTGATGTAACATATATAAGTGAATACCTAAAACTTCTCATGAACATGTATGTATGGCCTCATATCATGTATTAAATATCACTATCCATCTTTGATTAATAAAATTGCAGTAGAATAAACTCAATGGTAGATTCGTTTTCTCTGACACCATAGAAGTAAGGTGGGAGTGAGTAACACAGTATAGGAATCACTTCATCAAAGGTCTTCTTCCAGTGAGATTTTGGAAAACTATGGGGGACTATTTTATCCTTCGGAATCCATTAAGAGAACAAATTTTTGAAGCGAGGCCGTTCAAAATGATCAAAAGCAGTCAGAACTTGGTTAAAGTCGTTCTCCATGAAGCCAGCATTGTCCACGGTGGCGCGAGAGTACTCGGAAATCTGTGGGGTCCTTCAAATTCATGGAGTTCGGCAGCTCAAACACGGACGACCCGATTCGTTTGGCCGCCCTCTCGATCGCCGCCGCTGCGTGACCCAACCTGCTGTTGCAGCACTTCGTTGCGACGAGGGGGGTGATGGGAAAAAGGGGTTGAGATCTGATTTACCTCCTCTACCGAATGTCGGACGGCTATTTAATTCAGCTTCCGCTGGGTCAGTTATCCTCGCGAACAGTTCCCTAGTTAACCAAAAATCTTTAAGTGGAGAGCTTACAACGAGAGAGGTTAAACCATTTCCATTAGCCCCATTCGAATTCTCATTACAGTCGGGCAAATGATGAACGAACTTTGAACTTCGAAAAATTTCCTGGATGATGTAAACGGTGGTAAACCTTAGAGGTGACACGGTGTTAGAGGGAGATTTAGGAGTGGGAGGGAATGGGGGGAGTACAGGAAAACCCGGCATTGGTGCTAGATATTGCAGATAGGCATTTATGTGCATAATTGTCCCCGGCTTTTAGTACATTTAAATAAATATTCATCAGCTGTGTGATTTAATATGTGTGAAAAATATACAAAACAGGGAAAGGAACTGGCCCCATCTATCCTGATGTCAGAATGTCACACGCCGTTGATCTTAGTTCTGGGTGAACTCTACCATCACTTACCAAATCTATCTTAGGAATGACCACTGCATATATGGTTTTTTTATTCATGTTGTATATATCTCCATTGACTGCTAATGCCCAAAATCCTCCTCCCTGCGGCGGCATGTGGCGTATTTTGCAAGTACAGATGATGAATTCATCAGACAATCAGATCGTATTAATTACTTTTACAACTCCTGAAGTAATTCTTGAGCTCGTTTTGGCGCGCAAGTTAAAACTATTGCATATATTTCTGGGGTATTCATCTCCATACTCACCACGTGACATTTAGGAGTGCATTGATTGCAGTCTATCATCAGTGGAGATGGTCTCCAGAGAGCAACTTATAATAATACAACCTGTAATGCCGAAATTCCCAGAACTGAAACCCGTGGCATTGGCATGCCCTACCGCAGCTGCAGTATCCATCTGCCTATCTCTTTCTCCAATGATGGTGAATTTCTGTAGAAAAATTTTCTTTGAAGTCCATATAAAAATTTTCCTGCAATTACAAAAAAGTTACTGTAATTTCATGGAACGTCGAGTGATTTTCCGGGAGGAACATTAATGAGCATTTACGTTGATTACTTTAATGTATAATGCATAATACAGGCCTGTAATCAACCACAGGAAGTATTATGTTCAAAATCAAAGATGTTCTACCGCTGTAAAACGATAAAATGAAATGATGAAAGCCCAAAAGGACAAAGTTAAAAGAATAACACTTGAGTCTCAAAACTAGGACGTGCTGTCAACGTGATTTTATGAGCTTAATCACGTAGGTAAATAAAATAACCAAAATAGACATTTGAACGAACAGACTTGAAATTCTAACCCGCGGATGATGAATGAATTTTTGTCGTAAAATTAACACAAAAGATAATTTCTCTGGTAATTGGCCTCTTTAGTTGTAACCTTTATGTATACTACTCTAATTTCATGATACATACCATTAGTTTCTAGTCTTTCATGCGTAAACTACTTATTTAAGAGATTTATATTGTTACTTTAAAGAAGTTCCTCTTACTCTTTTCTTCGATCGTATTAATTACCTTTACAACTCCTGAAGTAATTCTTGAGCTCGTCTTGGCGTGCAAGTTAAAACTATTGCATATATCTGGGGTGTTCATCGAGCACAATGTAAAATGTCACTAACCATCAAACATATGTCATCAATACCAGCTGGAAAGTGAAAGTGCGCGTATATTGCTGAAATTCATCAAATTAGGCTGAAATAAACCAATTTTTATCAAAAATTGTTAAATGAGTCAGCAAGAATCAACATCATATGACTTGACCGATTAGAATTAGATTTTGGACTACCCGTAACGTCTGTCATTTATATTAATAGCCTTCCGCCATTTAGGACTTTCATTGAGGACATTTCATTTTTCAGTATCGATTACCTATGTAAAATAAAAACCGAGGTGCCGACGACATTTCAACGTACAAATTATTTATGAGTGCATCGAGCAATATTGATTGTATTTTCAAAATTACATATCGATTAGATCGTGCATGTCCATTATTAAACAATCCTCTATACCATTTATCAAAGAGTAAATCACATGCAAATTCTACAGTGTCGTAACATGGAGAACTTCCTTCTCTACGCATATTCTGAATGACATATTAACTATGTTCTCAGTAATTAATTATAAGGTCATCCATATCATGCATCAGATTCATCAAAATTCTGACAAACATTCTTGACCTTAGACTGATTGGTTCCCTATATTTTCGTTCTGCTTGAACAAAACATGATCAATAAAGCGTCGACATAACAAATGCCGTTATGCAACACAACCTCATGTGGAATTTTGCGTTTATGTAGGTGTTTACCTAATTTCTCGTTTGCCCTGTTTTATTTTACTATTCACCGATTAATTCATTTCATCGCCGTCTATAAAAACCTATACCGATCCTTCATATTCCCCTCTTCCTCAGTATTCTCCCTACAATGCAACAAAGATAGCTCTCAAAGTCTCCTCCATCCATTATGTCTACCTTCTCCGAACTTCACCTTGGAATTCCATCCCTGGGAGAACATCCTCCTGTGTACGATTAATCAGTAAAGAATCTCTCAAGGTCTCCGAATCGGAATTTGACGAAATAGCGACGCATTTCGGCGTGAAGCGCAACTTTCTCTAACCTATTTCGACCACAGAGCTTCCCACAGGCACGAAATGCAGAATAAATTCCAGGGATCATGACTATGCTCGAGTCACAGGGTGGTATTTCTTGCGGAGGTCGGTATCCGTCTCTCACAGAGGGCGAAAGGGTTTGAAAAAAAAATAACCAAGTAAATAAATAAAAAGCTTTGGATCCACGGAGTAAATTTCTGCGACGGCCAAAAAGCACGAACAACCGACCCATTCACTCCACTCGTCGTCCCTTGGATGCGACAAGCCCCCAAGGTCCGGCCATTTGTCCCGCCCGAACCGGCACCTTTTCTTGTGCAAGCCCGGGCCCGCACTCACGAAGTCCCCGCGCCTCACCTCCGTCCAACCACCGCAGCCATCCGCCCCCTCGGTCAACAACACCCCTGGCCGCAACCCCATTCCTCCCTCCAGCACCCACCCACCCTCTCCGCCCTGGTGGCGCTGCCAGCTGCACGCCCTTGCCTTCTACACGCGTGCCTCCCCTTGGATAAAGTCCAGTGGACCATCATCCACTCATCCATCCAGCCATCCACCCCAGGAACACTAACTCCGGAGCCACCCCCACAACACTCCCTCTCCACCTACCCTCTGCCACCCTTCAACCCTCCTCTCCTTCACGGTCGCCTGACCCCAAACCCCCACCCACTAGCTCCTAAAACCCCCGACCATTTCTTGCACGGGGGACTCTCTCCCCCGTCCCTCCCCAATCGGGGAGGGGCGGGGGTCAATAAAAACGTTCTGCCTTCCGCACGTCCTCTTTTCATTTCACCTCTATCCTTTAACCACCCCAAACCCACCTCTCCCCCACCCACCCCCCGAAGCCTCACTCCCCGTCAGCCACTTGCTAAAAAAATACAGTCACACCCCTCGCCCTTTGCCCGCCTTTCCCTCCTTCTAAACCTGTCCCCTACGCTGTTTCCACACCTCCTCCCTGCCCTCCAGGGTATGTCGCCTTTACAGGCACGCACAAGCCCTTTGCCAACCGCCCACTCTTCCCCCTTCCAGGATATCCCTCCCTCGCTAACACTCACCGCTCAAAGTCCTTATCCAGGCTGACACGGGCTTGTCGGAACCACCTAATCAATATAGCACAACGTACAACGAGTAACTCTTATTTTTAAATTGTACTTCTGATGACATTGCGTTTGTTTTTATTTCAACTGGTCTAAAACATCCTCATGGAAAGTTTCTAATCCGTCCAAATAGTTCTGAATGATGTTTACCGATGACCTTAAACTCCTTTCCATACAACTTTGTGGGTGTTTACTAGGTAAGATGTACACGTATTCCCTAGGGATGCCTTAGGCAGTAGCCTTTGTTACGTAATTTGGTTTGGCGAGTTGTTTCCAGTTAAAATTAGTTTCTTAAGTCGCAGTTTTTGGGATTACTTTACATGTGTAGTTGTGTTAAATTCTGCGATTGCGAATTGTGCGAAGGAAAAATATTAATTATGTCCACCCAGTCGAGAGATTAGTTATTCTTATTTTATCCAAATAGTAGTGTCTTCAAATAATTACTTGATTTAAGTAAACTGTGGCATCACCTGCGCATTTCCAAATGTCCGATTCTTATTGGTGTGGCTTCCATTCCAGGCTTTTTCATGGCAACCCCGTCATAATTTATTTCCGTTCTTGGCAATCCTTGACAAATCTGGCAGAGATTCTTTGAACTTCATTTTGTTTCTTAATTAAAACATTCTCCGATATTCCAATAATCTTTTGCCTGAAAGCATGAATAGTAATTACTATCGGTATTCTTATCTCCATATTGCTTCTGCATTTTTAGCTATGCTTATCCTACGGAAGTCATCCAATCGCATATTTGACATGATGAAAACGCAAATATATGGAATAATGTAACAGAAAAAGAATGAAACTTTCATCTTCCCCTGCTAAAGAGAGAATCTGCCTCCGGCTATGGAGAGAAACTACAATATTTTAAATTTAGATACTTCCATAACAGAGTTACTATTAAAATAAATTTTAATAATCTATTGGTATCGTTCAGACAACGGAGTTTTTTTCCACATACCTCGTATAAAATCACTCTCTGCTACATGCTCTAACGGTGAATTATATATTGGCGTATAAAAGTAAATGCAAATTATATTTAGTGACTCTTTTAGTTCTGGCTTCTATTTGACTAATTTTATATTCGGGGTTCAAGCGTCAATTTAAATTTTTGCAACAAATATTTCTAATGATTTATATTTAATCACCAATGGTGTTTTCCTTATAATTTTGTTCGAAAAATAATTTTTTGTGAACGCAAAGAGTCCTGATATATACATGAAGGAATTTTTGTCATACCCTTCCTCCGTTCATAAAGATTTTGACGTATTTATTTGCCCTGAGTTGAATCTTCACTTTGTATAATGAAAAGTTTCTAAAGAAGATCTTATATACTAGAAGAAAACGATCCATAAAAGAGCAAGCTAATGAAATTCCCTGTCGTTTAAGGCATTCCAACCAATAGCAATATTCCAAACAAACTTTCGTGAATATTTTACGCTGATGAGGAGCAAAATATTGTGTATTGTCAAGAATTTACCCAAGATCATTCAACGCATCAACCAATTTGAAAGTAAAGTTCACTGATAGTACACAAGTGTTGTCACAGTATAGTCACGATATGCTACACAACAAAATAGAAGGGCCAAGCCATCCAATAATCAACAAATTTAATTGCAATAATTTTTAATCCAAATTTTCATTTTATCAATTTTCAATCATAATTTAATCCAAACAAAAATTGCAATAATCAACCCAGACGACTCTTTGATTATTGCACCATAGACTCACCTTGCACCAGGCTTTACGACTAGTAAAATTAGGGTAAATATTAACTAAACATGCAAAAAAATTACACAGCTTGTGTGTTGTTCAGACTAATCCGTATTTGAACCCGGATAATTGCCTTTCTATCCAATGGGCATCCACGCCGCCTCGGAAATACTACTTTCCTTCAGGCTGCAATGTGAACAAGGTGAACAAAAATGCGCATCAATAAAAACTCTAGTTACTTGATACTACTGAACACAGTTAAGACTTTACTATAATAATAATATCCTAAACCCGGGGAAAGGAAAAACAAAAACTAAAAAAAGGAAACCAAATAATTTCCAATTAAGTTGAATCGAAAAAGAAAACAAGTCATAATATTGAGGAAAATAAGAGTTCACGCTAAGAAATGAGAAAAGCCCATGAGTGGCAGGAGAGTATGAATAAAATATATACCAGCTCATGGAAGATGAATGTTTGACAGTAAATTCTTCTTTTGCAAAAGACCTGTATTATAAAAGTTAATTTAAAACGAATCCCTACTAAAAGTGTGTAAATAGCATAAATACTCGTACATTATATCAAAACGCAAAGTTCCTAAATTAAATTCATAGTAATTGAAGGTAAAAACCAACCGGATAACTAAGTGATAATTTCAGGACTGGAAACTTTTATGACAATACTATACTTCAGTCTACGTCCTGAAGTTTCATGATATAAGAGAAGAATTGAGAATAATTCAAGTTTTCAAGAGTAATTTCGGGCTTGTGATGACAAGCTACTTAGCACCACTCTCAAACGGCATCCCTCTTAAGGGGAAAGGGGGGAAGAACCGTCCCTCCAGGCAGCCTGTACCCCTAAGTCCTCCCCTCACGTGAGACACCTACCATCACGGCGGCTGATGCCCCATCCTCAGTGTCTATCCCCTAGCGGAGCAGCTCACCACCTCTGTGCTACGCGGAGGAAGCCGTGCACCTACTCACATCACCACGTATGTGCCAATGACTGGGTGAGAGGATGACTCCATGATACTATACATCCATATGACATCGAGTACTAAGCGACTTCACAAATTAGATCCAGTACGTCGAATGACGGCACCCTGGGACAGTAAACGACTACACAGAGTTGAGAAATAATTATGATTTTCCAGCATTTAGTTTTAATGCCAAAGTGGCACTTTAGGTAGGTGCCTGGGTAAAACCATATCGTGAGAATTTGACATCGTTAATTGATTATCATGAAGCAAATGGCAATTGGAAGATTTCAAGAGTTAAGTTACCATTTGTTTAAATATCCAGATTAGAGATGTATTTTAATTCCATTGCTTCATCAATGAAAAATGACAAAATCGTGTTGTCACTTTACTGTCTTAATTTTGGCGAGATTAGGTCGATACGCGTTTATGAGCTTTAATATTCTTTTGAGGTAAAAAAAAATTATTGATCATAATATTTTCGGTAATTATTTGTTTATATTGTTTGTTGCAAT
Organism: Hetaerina titia; assembly: GCA_037158775.1. Classification (NCBI taxonomy): domain Eukaryota; kingdom Metazoa; phylum Arthropoda; class Insecta; order Odonata; family Calopterygidae; genus Hetaerina; species Hetaerina titia. The sequence continues at coordinate 53,793,352 of CM073773.1, forward strand.
CTCATAATTCCATGCATATAGTTACCATACTCTTGAATAAAATACGTCACATTGAACCAAAAAGATGTTTACAATGAGAAATAAGGCTACTCTATTTAGTATAAAGTATGTAATGCATTTATAAAATAAATAAAATGCTTATATAAAATAAATATTATTTAATTGGCAATGGATTTAAAAATAAACTAAGTATTTTTATTAAATCCATTTCAATTTGGTGTCGTTGAAACAAAATTTACTGTATTCGCACATTCTTCATGTATACCATTAGATTTCAAAAGGTGAAGGTGGAGAGGTGGTACGGTTCAGATTTTCCTCGCTGTTAGTTTTGTGAGCACTGAGAAGTATATTATGCACAGGGAGGACTCTAGATTAGGGAGGCATCCAGTACAATTCTAAATTTAGGCAGGAAGGAACTCCCGTGGAAAACGCAAATACTAGTTAGCATTGCATGTTGCATAGATTCCAGGAGAATAGAAGTAATGGGGATTGCATATGCCCCAAGGATAGAACAGCAATAGTATCTTAGGGATGTTTGTGACAAGATTAAATTATGAAATGTAATGCATTATATTAATGTTTAACCGTAATCATTTTTCTCAAAAGAACGATCTTATTTCAAAAATTAAATATTTATATTTTTAATAATTTTTAAAAATTATTTTAATCGAATCTTTCCAGCATAGTCTTTAACAACATATGAACGTAAAACATATTTGATTGAAGTAATTTCAAGTGTTAAGACTTTATTCCTCTATTGTTTATTCTGTTCTATTCACATAAGATTTTACCTACTTGAGTCACGATTGGAGATCATTGAGGATAGTGAGGCAAAAAGCCAATGACTTACAGTATCCATTTAGTGATTCATAGGAATAATACCAGATGTAAGAGATGAAAATTAACCGGACGAAGGCAATGAGATTCTCAAGAAATATGAACAAAAACTTCAAAGTTAAATTAACGGGGACTAAACTGCAGTAAGCGAAGCGGTTTGTGGTGTTGGGCAGTATTCCAGGCGAAAAAAGGCATCATATTGGCGACTCTGGGAAAATATTGCGTCATGAAAGGGGCATTTGTAACAAGAAGAGAATTCATGCCGGGTACACTGAAAAATAATGTTTATAAAATATATAAAAAGACTTTAATATGAAATTTAGCTCATTATGCATGTGAGACAAGGTCTTTAAGGCAAAAGGATTAGAATAGATTGGAGGTTTAAAAGATGTGGGTTTGGCGAAATTAACTAAAAAATAAATTTGTTGAAAAAATGAAAGAAAAAACCGATGTGTAAATATATATATATATATATATATATATATATATATATATATATATATATATATATATATATATATATATATATATATATATATATGTATATATTATGATTATATATATGATTCTGATGACGACGGCCGTGCCGTCGAAACGTAAATATCCAATGTAAGTGTCCTTCTTTTATGTTTCTATGTGTGTAGTGTTTTTTGTGTTAGTGTTTGTGTGTTTGTGCGTCGCCGGAGAGCGTCTTTTCCAAGTTTATATATATATATATATATATATATATATATATATATATATATATATATATATATATATATATACATCGATTTTCATTCATCATCTATTTCTGTATGCATATATATATATATATATATATATATATATATATATATATATATATATATACGTTCACCGTGATGCCATGGCAGTAAAGAAATCACTAATTGAGAGGAAAATAGAATACAACCAGGACGTTTTTGCCTGTTTTGTATATTTCGAAAAAGCGTTTGATAGGGTGAAATGGGAAAAATTAATGCGTGTATTGCAGAAAATAGGATGGATTGGAGGGACAGGAGACTGATCAACAACCTGTACATGTCTCAGACTGCGCAGGTGCGAGTGGGGAACGAGTTTGCTAGGTGGGGAGTCAAAAAATATTTATTTGATAGTTGTGTCCATCCAAAAAACCTACCTTAAACGGTAGATTACCTAATAATAATATGTTCACATTCAAACACGAAATCCCGCCATACGGCGAAAAATATTCATTCACATAGATATAGAGATAAGGAAATGGGAAAGGAATACACATAAAGGACGAACAGAAGAGAGGCGATGAAGGCGGATTTGAGCAGATCACAAATGTAAAAATATTTTCCTCGACCGGGACTTGAACAACGGATCTCTCCAGTTGCCGTGCGGATGCTCTTCCCGCCTTCGTGTTCGTCCTTTATGTTTGTTCCTTTCCCATTTCCATATCCTTATTTCTTTGTGAATGAATATATATTATTATTAGGTAATCTACCGATTAAGGTAGGTTTTTGGATGGACACAACTATCAAATAAATATTTTGTGACTCCCCACCTAGCAAACTAATCTATGTCAGGTCCCTCTTCATCTCGGTGTACTTCTTTCCTCCCTTCATCCCGTCCAACATCCTTATCCTGTTCCTGCCCTTACCTCGCTTGCCCAACATTCTCCCCTCTATTACCTTCTTCAACATTCCACTACCACTCAATACGCCTTTCAACAATTTTTCCTGCCTCCATAGGATTTCTCTCAACAAACCCCTCTCCTCACCCACCATCTCTAGTACTTCCTCATTTGTTTTACTTTCGGTCCATTTAACCTTCTTCATTCTTCTCCACACCCACATTTCAAAAGCCTGCAATCTACGTCTATCCTCCTGCTTCAGTGACCACGTTTCCGCGCCGTACATAGCTACGCTCCATACCAGAGTTTTTACGAGTCTTGTCTTAACATCCCTACTCAACGTCCCCGTCATCAACTCCCTCCTCCTTGAGAAAGCCTCCTTGCTTAGCGCAATTATTCTCCTTACGTCCCTACCACTTTGACGGTATTGGTCCAAAACACTTCCGAGATATGTGAACTCTTCTACCTGCTCTATTTTTTCCCCGCCTATTTTAATATTTAGCTTAGCCTTTTTCTTTCTGGAAAATCGCATAACCTTTGTTTTATTAATGTTGATTCTCATCCCATATTTATCGCACTGAACCTCCAATTCACTCAGCAATGCTTGCAACCCCTTGGTCGACTGAGCCACTAATGCTTGGTCATCAGCCAACCTAACCGATTTTACGAATTCCCCTCCGACTTTCATTCCCGCCTCCAGTTTTTCCCATGCCTCTTTAATCATTTCCTCCTCATTTACGTTGAACAGAATCGGTGACAATGGGCAACCCTGCCTTACCCCTCTTCCTTACACTGCCCAGCCGGACTCTCCGTTCCCCACTCGCACCTGCGCAGTCTGAGACATGTACAGGTTGTGGATCAGTCTCCTGTCCCTCCAATCCATCGTATTTTCTGCAATACACGCATTAATTTTTCCCATTTCACCCTATCAAACGCTTTTTCGAAATATACAAAACAGGCAAAAACGTCCTGGTTGTATTCTATTTTCCTCTCAATTAGTGATTTCTTTACTGCCATGGCATCACGGTGAACGTATATATATATATATATATATATATATATATATATATATATATATATATATATATATATATATATATATATATATGCATACAGAAATAGATGATGAATGAAAATCGATGTATATATATATATATATATATATAAACTTGGAAAAGACGCTCTCCGGCGACGCACAAACACACAAACACTAACACAAGAAACACTACACACATAGAAACATAAAAGAAGGACACTTACATTGGATATTTACGTTTCGACGGCACGGCCGTCGTCATCAGAATCATATATATAATCATTATATATATATATATATATATATATATATATATATATATATATATATATATATATATATATATATATTTACACATCGGTTTTTTCTTTCATTTTTTCAACAAATTTATTTTTTAGTTAATTTCGCCAAACCCACATCTTTTAAACCTCCAATCTATTCTAATCCTTTTGCCTTAAAGACCTTGTCTCACATGCATAATGAGCTAAATTTCATATTAAAGTCTTTTTATATATTTTATAAACATTATTTTTCAGTGTACCCGGCATGAATTCTCTTCTTGTTGCAAATGCCTCTTTCATGACGCAATATTTTCCCAGAGTCGCCAATATGATGCCTCTTTTCGCCTGGAATACTGCCCAACACCACAAACCGCTTCGCTTACTGCAGTTTAGTCCCCGTTAATTTAACTTTGAAGTTTTTGTTCATATTTCTTGAGAATCTCATTGCCTTCGTCCGGTTAATTTTCATCTCTTACATCTGGTATTATTAGGTTTTTGGATGGACACAACTATCAAACAAACATTTTGTGACTCCGCACCTAGCAAACCTATCTATATCAGGTCCCTCTTCATCTCTGTGTACTTCTTTCCTCCTTTCATCCCGTCCAACATCCCTATCCTGTTCCTGCCCTTTATATATATATATATATATATATATATATATATATATATATATATATATATATATATATAGATAATGCCGAAGCTCATGTGAGGGCAATGCAAAATTTGATCGGCAGTATGGAATTAAAATAAATTAATATATAACACATATAAGGACACTCATATTTCAGAAAGTTTAACCTTTCTGCCTTTCTCTGTGGTCTTTTTCAGATTGGACTCGAGTCTGTAGATGTGCGAGATAGAAGTAATGAACAAAAACACAGAGAAACACACATATATATGTGTGTGTATATATATATATATATATATATATATATATATATATATATATATATATATATAGAAGGAAAATGGGAATGTATCAAGAAAGTGATATCGAAAACCGCAAAAGACACCATAAGTCACGGACGAGATGGTTGAAAAATACATGAGAGAAGAAGATGGAAGAATGTAAACATAGAGTTAGGTAAAATGAAGTACAAAGTGTTAAACAATATATTGCGACCGGTCACAAATGAAGCAAAAGAAGAATCGTGAAAAACGCAATACGAGGATATGGAAAGGTTAGAGAGGAAGGGTGAAATTGGTGCGCTATACACCAAAGTTAAGCTATTACCGGTAAGTAAGAATATATATGTATATGTATGTGTATATATATATATATATATATATATATATATATATATATATATATATATATATATATATATATATATATATATATATATATACACACACACAATGCTGAGGACAGAAGTTTTAAAACATCAAGCGAGAACTGAAGAGAGAAAAAATAAACATGCTAGGAATGGGCCAGGTGATATGGAACTATGGAGGGGATTTTTGGAGCGATAGTTAGAGAGTAACATGCATCAAAGGGTCGAAAATTTCAAGAAACTGCGGGAGATGGCGCAACAGTAACTTTAACGGCGTCATCCGCTACGTGTGCATTACAATGCAACAATTTCCCGGTCATCCCGGTCAAGGCGAATGATTTTTACTCTCTGAAATTGTAGCATTGTAAAGGGTCGAAAAGCAACGTAATTTAGCCATTCAAATGAGTAAATGATATTTTTGAATTAATTAAGGAAATTATCAGTGGAAATTAGACCACACATGGTCACCTAATTGTAATTCAGTGCACATTCTGAAAGTCTATATATGGAAAAAATTGCATATAGACTATAAGAACATTTAGTCGAAATGCTTGCGAAGTTACTTGAAAAAAACTCTTAACAGTTATAGGATATTAAAATGCAATCCTTGGCCAAAAGAAAAACGAAATTGAGGTAGACGAGTACAGTTTAGGAGAAAGACATAATCAAGTGGTGAAAACTATATAGTTTTGTATCAAAATTACTTTAATTCTAACTAACACCTGGTTTTGTTGTGCCGCGCACCGAGTGTCCCTCGTCAGAGTTCCACAAGGCAACACGATACAAGATATGAAGGGATTCTTGCCCTTGACGTCGAGATGAATCGAGGAATAATACACTTAAAGAAGGGTATAGGTTGTTTCAAGGATTTTATTGGGCTCATGGAACATACGAGGGGTTGTAGGACAGGAAGTGATATGTGCGTTGTGCAAGGAGAATAAAGGGGACGGGAGTAATACTATGGGCTTACCACGTTTCGATGCTAGTCTCGACCGGAACCAACTATCAACCACCAATCTATATCTCGTGTCTATCTCTCCTCTCCGTCTCTGTCTGTCGGTCTCTGTTGGTGTCTGTCGGTGTCCGTCGGTGTCTTTCGAGATTTCGCCTATGGGAAAAGGGGTGAAGAGAAACTCTCTCTCCCAAAATAACAGGAGGAACGAGAAAAGGGGGTCAGAAATGGAATACTCCATCCCGTGCACAACGGAAGTTCCCTATTTAGAGGTGCCTTTCGAGATTTCGCCTATGGGAAAAGGGGTGAAGAGAAACTCTCTCTCCCAAAATAACAGGAGGAACGAGAAAAGGGGGTCAGAAATGGAATACTCCATCCCGTGCACAACATCACTCCCCGCCCTGCAAAAATTATGCCGTTCCTTACGGGACGGTATACATTTATACAATATGAATATCTAAAAAAATTATCAAAGCAAAAATTCGACAAGATGGGTCAGCTACCAGCTTTACATCACGTGTAGAGCGAATCTGAAATAGTAATATTGAATGTTTCCAGGCACTTGAGTATATCTTGACCAATAGTTCGGTTTATCAGCACTCAGTATCACAAGGGGCAATCACCAAGGGGGAACACACTTTTCACTTTTACACTCGGGGAAAGTTATAACACTCGTATAATAACACTTTTTAGAGTAAGAGAAGAAAGAAGAAGAAGAAAAAAATTGATTTCAACTCATCACAATGTACCTTTCATGAAACGAAATTAAACCCTACGAATACCCAACCACAGGAAAACAATCAGACTTATTAGAGAACAAGCACACTTTCACTTCTCCTGTCTGTAGGCTTTGGGAGGGAAGTGGGCTTGTGCGGGGGGGGGGTTGTGTTTATACTTCTTGCCGTCTCATCGGTCGAGGGGTCTCCTCATCGGAGGAAAATGCGGCCTGGGGCGGGGCGGTGGGTAGGATGGCCAGGTGATGTCTGTCTCGCGTGGAAGTTCGTTGCCGGTGGACTCCTCCCCTCCTTCGGCGAGTCTGTCTCCTCCTCCATAACCACATGCTTAGGATGCTCCCTCCCGCGGCGACCGCGAGTCCAGAGCCCCAGTAGATATAAGGGGAGGGGCTCTCCATGTTCCATGGGAAGGGGGTTTGTAGATCCCGAGCTTCTTTGAGCATGGCGTGGATGCGAGCGCTGGGTACTCCTTCCAGGTGGCCAAGGGCGATTTCAGCTGTCCGTACTAAATTTTCTAGTCTCCGCAGGTCATCTGGCGTGGAGATGTTTGTTGTTCTCAGGGCCGGCACGGTCAGAAGATCGTGAACGGCGGGAATGTAGACGCCTGGGCTGTGGCCATCCACTCGTGAGTAGTGACGAGAGTAGGAAGGCAGCTCCTTCCCATCGATGTAGGCGGTACACCCTTGGGGCAAAAGGTAGGTTCCCACGCCGCTAATCACTGACTCCGTGAGGTTGTAGGCAGACCCAGAGCCGGGACATCGTTGCGTGATTTTCGTCGATGCAGGGAGGCTGTAGACCCAGTGGTCGGTTGACTGGGTCCGGGAGAGGACGGGTTGGGGTTGGGAGGTGAAGCGAACGTCACAATGAGTGGGTTCAGCGTCATTGGAATATAAGGAGAATAGGCAGGAAGTCTGAGGATAAATCGTCAAGTGACGTCGAGGCGGGCAAATTGTGATCGGCCCATACTGACATGCTCCCAAATCTGCATCGTCAAAGTTCATATGTCTTAACATATTGCTCGCTACAGCTAAATAGGGAGTTTCTGGCTTTACATACATCGATACATTAGTATTTGGGATTGTGATAGGTAATGAGATCGCTCGATACAAAGTGAAAAAATGGTCCTGGGTTTGGAGGGGAAGGGTTACAAAAAGTCGGACTACTCTATCGCGGATTTCATAAGCCACGCGTGCCAGCGCGAAGTAAGAGTAGATATGATCGATTTCGAGGGGGAGGGGGAATCGAGTATCCTGAGGAAGCTGCGTGGTGATTTGCTGCAAAGTGTTGTGAAAATCTGAAGGACTTAAGAAGTAGGGACTCAGTTTTTGGTTTATGGTTGTTTCCCAAGCGAGTTTGAATAAATTCATTTCTGCTCTGATTTGGCTAAGCAGAGTTTCTAAAACTCTTAAACTTACGCTGACAGTTTGCATTTGATTAAACATGTTCGCTAGAGTGATCCCGGAAGTTCTTACATTAATGAGTTCTTTGGTAATTCTATCTGTGATTTCCGTAACCTTTCTTAATACCTCCGTATTTCGTTCCGTTATTGCATATGTGGTGTTAATGAGGGTGGCTTGAGCTTGGAGCAAATGTACGGTTTTCTTATTTATTTCTCCTAAAGATGAAAGTTCGGCATTTAATTTTTGAAGATCGTCTTCGTCTAAAGTGCCGAAGAGGAATTTGAGGGCTTCGCCTCCTAAATTGATCAGACCTCGTTTGTGGCGATGTTCGCGCGACATCGTATTCTCAATTTGCCACAATTGCTTCATGATATTATTTGCTTCGGTCAGTAGAACCCGGGTTTCTTTCTCTATTAATGTAATGGAAAGGGACCAGAGTCCCTGGGACGAGTCGCTTTGGTTTGTAAAAACCCCGGGCGGGGAATTTGAACCAATATTTTGAATATGTTTGATCTCCGATATTAACAGTCCTACTGACTCTAGGAAATGGTCAAGACTAATGTCAACCGCTATTGTCCAATAGTTACCGGAAAGTAAGAAGTATCCCTCCCGGAGGAAACCGACTCCTTGTCCTACATGTTCGGACGGGTATCCCCACAGGAAGGGACTTTGGTTAAAAATGATCAGCATTGCTAAAATAGGGCATGCGGGTAGTCCCAACATAATGGTTTTCTGGAAAGCAATGAGGGAAAGATTGTTATTACAGAGAATGACAGACATTTCAAACAATAAAGGGGGAAGTTTTGGTGAAAGGTGTCAAACGGCGTTCCTCTTGGTACTTCTCAGATTGTATCGGTGGGAGGGGGCGGGTGAAGTGGTCGGTTTTCTAACGGATTTTAAAGCTCCTGGCCGGGGGCTCATTTCGGGCAGGGGCGCGAGAGGAGTCTCGTCACTCAGAAGGTGAAGGGGAGGGGGTGAAGGACGCTTAATAACTTCCTCCTTCGGTGGGACACTTGGAGGGGCTGAAGGGGGGGTTGTACACGTTGGCCGTTTGGGAAAATAAGTAGCTTCCTCACATAGCAGAGAAGGGGCAGAATTATTGGCTAATTTGAGGCGGTTCGTGTGTACGAATAGTTTCTTCCTATGGTTATGAATATCTTGGATAAATACGTTCACAGGACCGCGATAAGCTAGAACTCTATAAGGTCCTTGCCATGGCTTGATTAGCTTTTTAGTTCTCCCCGGGCCCACCACTGGGGTGTGTAAGAATACTAAGTCGTTAATTTTAAATATGGGGTCCTTGGATCTCTTATTGTAATACTTCATGCTTGTGTCCGTACTTTTCCTGAGTTTTTCTGACACTTCCTCGAATGCAATGTTTAATCGGGCATGCACTTCGGCGGCATAATTAGAATCAGTAGCATAATTAAGTGTGAGGGGACTCAAAATATCATCGAATGGTAGTTCTACGTCCCTCCCATGCATAAGGAAAAATGGGGTAACTCCGGTTACTGAGTGGGGGGTACTTCTATATGCTAACATGGCATAAGGCAACCAGTCATCCCAGTCTCGTTGCTTCATATCAACAAAATGAGACAAGATATTCATTAGTGTCTGGTGAGATCGTTCTATTTGACCGTTACAGGCAGGATGATAAGCAGTTGTTTGGAGTTTCTTAATTCCTAATTGATGACAAACTTCTTTCATGACTCGGGAAGTGAAATTAGCTCCTCTATCGGTCAACAGCTGACGGGGCACACCGTGCTTAAGAATAATATTTTGAACAAATGCTCGGGCTACTGTTTCCGCTTTCTGGTCGGGAAGCGCTATTGCCTCGGGGTACTTCGTGAACGCATCTTGGAAAGTCAAAATATATTTGTTGCCGTTATAACTAGACGGAAGTGGGCCAACAAGATCCATATAGGTCCTCTGGAGAGGGGCTGTGACTTCAGAAAATTTTTGGAGGGGAGCCCTAAGGCGATTCCGGGGGGTTTTCCTTTGCTGACATGTGCGACACATTTTGCAATATTTTTCCACCTCAGCGCGCATTCTAGGCCACCAAAATTGCTTTTGAATCGATTTAAGCGTTCCTTTGAGACCGAAATGTCCTGCCCAAGGGGTATTGTGGTACGCATTTAAAATTCGCGCTCTCATGGCACGAGGGGCGATTAGCTGATTCTGCCCTCTATACATTAAATTGTCATTATCGAACCATATAGTGGGGTCGTTTTTCGATTTCTGACAATCCTCGTCACGCGACTGCTCCTCCTTAATGAGATCCCTATCCCATATGGGTTCATAGGCATTAGTGACGAGCGGAATTACCGTACGGGAAAGCGTGTCGACATTCTGGTGGATTTTTCCTGGGCGATGAAGTACTTCAAAATCGTACTCGCTTAAGAGTAAGGACCATCTCGTGAGGCGAGAGGAAGGTTCTTTAATAGAGAGTAACCATTTCAATGGACGGTGGTCAGTGACAACCGTAAATTTCCTCCCGTACAAGAAGCATCTAAAATACTTGATTGCCCAAATGATACATAAGCATTCTTGCTCGGTGGTACTGTAATGGCTTTCTGCTTGATTTAATTGTCTACTCGCGTAGGCAACAACATATTCACCGTCGTCCCCTTTCTGAGATAAAATGGCTCCCAATCCTTCACCAGAGGCATCCGTATATAAAATGAAAGGTTTAGTGAAATCTGGGTATCTAAGGATTGGTTCTCTGCATAAGGCGGCCCTTAATGTTTCAAACGAGTCCTCTTGTTCTTTTCCCCAATTGATTACTACTCCTTTTTTCGTCATCTCGGTGAGTGGTTTGGCTAACTTGGAAAAATCGGGAATGAACCGTCTATAATATCCTACAAGGCCTAGAAATCCACGGAGGGTCTTTAGATTATGTGGAAGGGGAAAATTCTTAATGGCTTCAATTTTCTTAGGGTCCGGCTTAATTCCGTCTGCGGTAATTATGTGGCCAAGGTAATTGATTTCCTTTCGGAAGAAGTGGCATTTACGAGGTTTTAATGTTAATCCGGCGCTTCTCAATCTCTGGAAGACTTCGGTTAGATTTTGAAGGTGATCCTGAATGTCGCGACCTAGTACGCAAATATCATCAAGGTAAACTTGACATTTAGGGCCTTTCAATCCCGAAAGAACTGCATCCATTAGACGTTGAAAAGTGCTGGGACTATTAACTAAGCCCATTGGTAACCTTAGGTATTCATAGTGACCATCCGGGGTGGAAAATCCTGTTATTTCCCTACTTTCGGGGTCAACTGCAATTTGCCAAAATCCTTGGGCCATGTCAAGGGTGGAAAAATATTTGGCACCTCCCAGTTCGTCTAATGTTTCTTGGATGTTAGGAAGGGGATAATAGTCTCTAATTGTTATCTTATTAAGGGCTCTGAAATCTGTGCAAAATCTGAGTTTGTTTTCTCCATCCGCGGTTTTCTTAGCTACTAGAACCACGGGCGCACTCCAGGGGGAGGTAGACTCTTGAATAATTCCCTGATCAAGCATTTGCTGAACGTGTTCTCGAATTACTGCTCGTTGCGTCTGAGGGACGCGGTAAGGGGGTTTTGCAATGGGAGCGCGATTGTTAGTCCTAATACTGTGAGTGACGAGATTGGTCCTACCGAGGGTCTCGGTTTTTGATTGGAAAATCTCGGAAAATTCGGCTAACAAATTCCGGAGGGGTACCTGAGCTTCAACAGGGACTCCGGCTAACATGAGATCCAAGTCCTCAGAGGGAAGAGGGTGGTTATGGAAATCGTTATCACGGGAGCAAGTAGGAACGGAAAAGGTAGTAGATAATGTTCCGACTACTGTCTTAGCGGGAAGGGTCAATTCCTTCTCGGACAGATTAATAAGTTTGACAGGGATAATCCTACCTTGGTTCCCTTTCAACAAACTTCGTCCCGACATAATTCCACTAATTAATATTTCCTGAGGTTCCATTAAGTAGTCTTTCCCGGATTCTACGTCACCATACCCTTGAGTGAGTACTTCGCTACGGGGAGGTAGTCTTAAATTTTTCTTTAGACGCACCGTTCGCGAAATGCTTAGGTTTCTTTTAAAATGGGGGGCAAGCAGATATGAACAAGTCCTAACAAATAAGACACAGAATGTAACAGCAAATCCAAAAAATGTAACAATATAGTCATGCACACTGAACACTGGTTTTGCACATGATACAATAGCAGATAAGAAATGGAAGAAACATGGAAAAATCACTTCAAAAAGTACTTGTTTAAGGCGGGAGGTGGATTGATGGAAAAGGTAACACAAGAGGGCGAACAAAGGAAAACCCGGGACGAACGAAAAACTATCACTGGGGGATTGGCTAATAGATGACTTCTTTCTTGCTTGGCGTTTAAAGTTTCTTGCTTGTTGAGTCCGAGCAATTTTCACAATGGGGGCGGGATGGGTTACAACTTTTCTTAAGTAAAGCACTTCGTCTTTAATTAATAGCACTTTCTTGAAAATATCTATTCTGCCTTTAGTTTTCTCCAATAGGTCCATACCGAGCAATCCATCGCAACACATCTGCACTCCATCGTCAATGATGATGAATCTATGGGAGTATTCCTCCCGACCTAATTGAAAATTTAATAGACAGGACCCTAGTACAGGCAAAGAGTGTCCGGTAACTCCACAAAGTTTGATGGAAGAGGGGCGAATGGAGGAAGAAGGGGGGAGGGCGTTCTTCTTGAGCAGTGATATGGCGGCTCCGGTATCGATGAACAATTGGATGGAAGAGTGAGGACATTTTAAGCTCACCGCGACCCCGTAACCATTGGAAGGGCAAGCACTGGAACTGGTGAACGGGTTGCCATCCTTGGTTGGCTCGTCGCTCTCTGCGGGATGGTCAATATGGAGGCTGGAATCCTTGGAGTGGGGGTGGTCCCTCGAAGTCAGCATCTTCGTTGATGGCCGAAATCCTTCGCTTGGTGAGGGTTTCCTGCGAAGGACTGGTCGTTTGGGTCCATCGTGATGGTCTGCTCCACTAAGGGCGGCGGCGACGGTCTCGGGTGTCTTCTCGCCGCTGGCCAGGGAGGAGGTGCAGGTGGGGAGGGAGAAATTCGGGGGAAGCAGGGAGGCGTTCGGTGAGAGTGAGAGTAAGAATACCTTCCCATTCGAGAAGTGTTTTGGTAGGCGGATGGTCTGGGCGAGGAAGGAGGAGATGGTGGAGGGGGAAAGGACGGAGGAGGGTGAAATTGTCGTGGTACCTGGCATTGGCGTGCAAGATGTCCTCGTTGTCCACAATTGAAACAATTGAGGGGTCTGGCGGGGCACCCACGGGCGTAGTGTCCAAGCTGCTGACACTGCAGGCATCGAGGCGGGTCCCACGATGCGGTGTGAAGAGTTGAGGCGCTGGCGTCAGGGTGGGAGGGGGCTGGAACGCTGCTAATACCGTAGCAGGGGACGAGAGGAGCACGACTCTCGCATTCTTCTTCGCGGCCCGCGAAACTTATGGCGTCCGTTAATGTTTTCGGGTCTCGAACGCGGACAAATCTTCGGATATTTTCGCGCAAACCGTCCAAAAACTGATTCAGCACTAATTCGTCCGTAGCGCGGTCTCTCCCTATTTTCTCTCGGGGGTCGGTGGTGGTAGTGGAGGTTTCATCGCGGATTTTTTGCAATCGATCGGCGAACTCGCGCACACTTTCGCGAGGACCCTGTACACAATTCAGTAGGCTTCTTAGGTTCCGTGACCCGGTCGGTCGACTAGCAAATCGTTCTATGAACGCGGATTTTAATTGGGCCCAGGTTAAGTCGGTAGCACATGTGTGGAGGAATCTTTGGGCACCCCCTTGGGTTTTTATGTTCAACACCAGTATTCGGGTATTGTCAGTCCATCTCCCTAATTCGGCGGTAGCCTCCAAAGTTCTAAAAAAGGAGTCTACACTAAGTCCAGCATCTCCTGTGAAGTCAGGGATCAAGTGGACGAGACCCGTGACGTGAATGGCGGTAGGCTCTGCCATTTCGCTCGGTTAAAGGGAAAAAGGGGGTATAGGGAAAAAGTGCTTATTCTCAATACATTGACACCGGCGAGGAAAGTTTTCCTCACAGTATCTAGGCAAAAAGAAATCCCACCGCTGCCACCAAAATATGTTGTGCCGCGCACCGAGTGTCCCTCGTCAGAGTTCCACAAGGCAACACGATACAAGATATGAAGGGATTCTTGCCCTTGACGTCGAGATGAATCGAGGAATAATACACTTAAAGAAGGGTATAGGTTGTTTCAAGGATTTTATTGGGCTCATGGAACATACGAGGGGTTGTAGGACAGGAAGTGATATGTGCGTTGTGCAAGGAGAATAAAGGGGACGGGAGTAATACTATGGGCTTACCACGTTTCGATGCTAGTCTCGACCGGAACCAACTATCAACCACCAATCTATATCTCGTGTCTATCTCTCCTCTCCGTCTCTGTCTGTCGGTCTCTGTTGGTGTCTGTCGGTGTCCGTCGGTGTCTTTCGAGATTTCGCCTATGGGAAAAGGGGTGAAGAGAAACTCTCTCTCCCAAAATAACAGGAGGAACGAGAAAAGGGGGTCAGAAATGGAATACTCCATCCCGTGCACAACGGAAGTTCCCTATTTAGAGGTGCCTTTCGAGATTTCGCCTATGGGAAAAGGGGTGAAGAGAAACTCTCTCTCCCAAAATAACAGGAGGAACGAGAAAAGGGGGTCAGAAATGGAATACTCCATCCCGTGCACAACAGTTTTACCTCAAGGTAGACCTGAGTACACCTAGAAAATGCCAGGGTGTGTAGGAAGATATCATTTAGAGTATACAATAGAATTAGGAATAATATGATAAATGTATACAGTTATCATACTACATTACCTACAGTGATAAGAAGATACAAACACGAATCACAGTTGAATGCTCATGAAGCACAAGGGTAAATTTAGAAGATTGATAAAGGGAAATAGACAATGAAAATGGAATGTAAAAGTTTTAGCGGGAATGAAAAAGAAGGAATGACATAAAGTAGAAGTTTGTAGTGGGTATCAGCGGAAGGGTATGGCAATAGAAAGATGGGAATATCTCAAATAAGAAATAAAGAAAAATATTTCCTCCTGTGGGTGCACTAATATTCTACATCCGAATTGATCTTCTATTGCACAGTTTGAATTGTGCCTTGAACTTTTTTCGATATTATGTAGGTTAACATTTAAGATAAATGTTGTATCCAGGAAAATATTCTTTCTTCAAATTACTCGTAGAGTCAGTAAATTATCGGTTAATTATGTATTATATTAGAAAACAACCCTCAATAAAATTTTGGTAATTGTTGTCTGAGCGGGAAAACAAATTCTCCTTCGCTTTACCTTATTCTGCAAAATATCGCGAGGAAGAATAAATTGAGAGATGGAAAAGTAATGAACTCTCTGTCGCAATTAGAACTTTTTGGAGATCACACATACAAAATGAGGAGAAATAAACCATAAAAAGAACAAATTCTCTCGCTCAATCCTGATATTGAATTCATTCAAAGTTCCTTTGCTATCAAATCTGAAAAAAATCGATTCGATTGAAACGAATCGATTTCCAAACATAAGCCCTCAGAACTTAGGCCTTGGTGTCAACTTAAGTTAACGGATCCACAGGAAACCACCTAAAATCGTAAACAAATTAGGCATCCTCTCTCCAATCGGTCGGGTGATTACGTATAAGCTCAAATATCCGATTCACTTCACATCCCCTCCAGTTGGCTTACCATTCCACCTCAAAAAGTCCAACTTTGAATGACGCGAAAATAAGCCGGTCCCCTTATAAATCCCATATACGGGGACAGCCTCGTTCTGTGAATGTAACGTTAACCTTTTCCATACAATGTTACAAATTGGTTGACAGTTAATGTCGTAACCTCCGAGATTAACATCCAGTGATATATATATATATATATATATATATATATATATATATATATATATATATATATATATATATATATATATATAAATTCCTTCTGCTTAGAAACAATCCCCCTAAATTTGTATACGTTCTTATAGAAGGGATACCGAAGGCATAAAATGATCAAATAAAATGTAGAAATGTGAATTTTATGGCGGAATTATTAACGTTTAGTTTATTTCAAAAATGCCAAAACTTGATCAACCGCTTCCTTAAATCATAAAACTTTGGTGGCCAAATTCACAATCCACTATTGCGGAACATATAGAGGACGACCATGAAAAATAAAATTCATTTTAAATTTGACTCGCTCTGAATGATATTATTCTTTCTAAAACAATACCATATTTACCTTTACATCGATCCAAAGACTCAGAGTATCCAACTCTCATGATGTTATTTTAACTGAATTAAGATATTTGAAAGGCCATTTAGCCCAAGGTTGGCAATTGTAACCTATTGACTTGATTGACATAGCATTGAGCCATTTCATAAATGAGCTGATACATTTTCAGAAATATTGGGCTCCATCGAAGCTATATGTTTTTAAAAAATTATTATTCTTCATAGATAGTGATTATCAAAGAATTTAATGTAATAAACCTTTTATTCAAGAATAGCCTGTGGCACATAGAAACACCTTCACAAATCTTGTATCGGATAAAAAGTGGAGGAAACTTTCTTCTGTTGCTCTATTATATTCAGTTCCTCTTTATTATTATAGTTTTACTTTTCTTACCTCAATTCCGTTTAATATAACATTTGGGATTCTTTTATTTGAATAAGTGGCCCTAGTGTGGTAGATGGGTTGTGAAGTAAAAATGTATGTAAGAGTATAACATATAAGATGCTTTTCTAGAAACATGTACATGGGTGAGTTCTACCATCACCTACTAAACCGACCTTCGGGTTGATTACTGTGTTTATGGTTATATATATATATATATATATATATATATATATATATATATATATATATATATATATATACATGTATATTTCCTTGTGAATGAATATTTATCCATATTTAATTTCTTATTTTGCAATGAGTTCACGAGCATACTGACGGGCCATAATGATTTTTGAAAAGAGATCGCACTTTATTTTAATCCTAACAACTTGAATCTTGGATTTCGATGGAATACTCGCTATACGAGTAAAGCGTGATAACGGTTACTCTTGGTGCGAATGGTGATGCTGCTAAAGCAGGATATCTAATAAAATACTGGCAGAGATATGAAGTTGAACAAAGTGGACAGAGATGTGGGCGACAGGGACGGCAGGAAGATAGTTGAGACACTTGAAATGCGGTGCTACAGAGAAACGGTGAATATAGTAAGAGTAGATAGAGTAACACGCAAATAAAGAATTACTTAGAAGACGAGTTTCAGGGAGAAGTTCATGAAAAAATCTCAGGAGAGGAAGGTACAGACCATATGGATACACCCTGACGCACACTACTTAATTGGAGACCCAAACTGAAAGAAATATAGAGGAAGCTAACTATATTGGGGGATTATGGATGAAATATGAGAAGTAAGTTGAAAATGTCAATTAAAAGTGGAATGATTGAATAAGCGAACAAAGAGCTTGGCAGAGAACACGATAGGTTAGTGAACTGCTACAAAACAATCCTTGGATTGACAACCCTTGCTGATGAGAATACACATTTCTCATTACTCAGTATATGATGCTGAACGCATTATTAGGAAAAGAGGATTTTGTGAAATCGCGAGGGCAATGTCAAATTGCTACTCATGTCGTTAAAGAAATTTATTTGAATATAAACGGAATATGCCTAATAAAAATAATGACTTAATTTCCTGTATGAAATACACATACCCAAAGGACAAGAAATTTTATTTTCATGACTATAAATAAAATCCATCAACCTTTATTCGTGAAATTATATTCAATACGATCTCTTGTATCCGAATTTCCGTTTGCTCTTTCTCCACATCAGCGAAACGTCCACTTTGAACATTTCCCAGAAAATATTTTCAAAAACATATTGCAAACCTGAATTCTGCGTTTTTCTTGCCTTGCCCTTTTAGTGTCTCTCCTTCCTTCCAACATTGCTTATCGTTTCAGTAAAACGTAGTTTCAAAAAATATTGCCCGTATAGGAAAAAACATCATAAAAAGTTGCTACGCAGTCTCTAATAACAAATAAATATTTTCCCATCAATTCAGTTGTTAGTAGAGAAAACAAAACTTCAATTTTTCCACTCTTAATGAACTGAATATTTTTAAGAGCTTTGTTCCAATGATTCCAAAAAGAAGTGCTCAATTTGTTCTGCTTTCTCAGAGGATGTTTTCCTTCAGTCAGCCGTGCTTTCCATTTCTCGTGAAGAGGAAAATATGGAGGATCACATCCACTGTCACGCTCTAAATACGGCTGTTTTGGTTTGATGGAGAAAACATAATTTTTTTTTTCAAAAATATTCTTTTACTTTTTCATTTTCCCTCAATACATATTTTCTCCATCTGCAAGCGATTTTTTTTACCATAGTGCAGCGCTTAACTTCTATTTCTCTCATCGTCCCTGATGTTGTATCTTATTAATGGATAAACGGAAATTCAGTACCATCTGAAAATAAAATAGCAGTAGTCTTTAAGAAAAGATTATCAGATGAGTCGTTCACCCGTATGCAAAACGAATGCCCAAAAAACCTTTCTCGATCATACCTAATGATCACTTTCCAAAATCCAATTTGAATGATTAAAAATACTTATACTTCGAAACATATTCGCAAACCAGACACATCTCCATTAAAAAATGTTTAATTTTTTCATTTTCTTATGATAAAATCATTGAAAACCTTATGATACTATTTAATTGCTAAATTATTTTTTATTTCTCCATCACAAAAGTAAGCTATTTGTTTGTTTTGCATTAAAGCGTTTCTATGAAAAGGTTCCTTTTGGAGTAGAAATTTCTTAACGAATGAAAATAGCCTTTTCCGATTACTTTTTGGGGCTAAAAATTGATAAATATCTCTTGAAATGCTACAATTTATTGCAAGCGTGATTATCTTCTCCTTAATAAAGAGATAAGGGGAAGCGGAAGGGACAATTTCAATCTTGAGCCAATGAAGACGCATTACAATTCAATTCCACGGAATTCTCGGCTCCTCCATCTTCCTCCTCTCCTTATCCTTGAGAGGTCACCCTTATTTCTCCTCTTTCATCTCCATCCCCGTTCCTTCAATTTCTTCTTTCATTCCATTTTCCCCTCCCTCTTCCATCCCCATACCCCTCCGTTCTCAACCCGGGTCCAGGGGGACCATTCCACGAGTGAGGAGATCCCGCCCCGACCGCATTAATCACCGAATGCGAACAATGGGACACGAACCGGAGCCGCTTACTATCCCTCCCACCCGGAAATCTAACCTCACTCCCAACGCTCCCTCCGGTCCCACCTCGACCTCCCACGGTTCCCTCCTCTCCCCGTTCACCCTCTTCAATCCGTCTAACTCACTGAACGAAATAAAAAAGGCTCTCTCTCTCTCTTCTCTTTCCCCCATTTTGTGTGTGGCTCCCTCGAAAATAAAAGGCTTTGGCCACGAAACTTGGAACGGAAATGATTTAGTGCGAGATCCCCCGGACCACGGGGTCGCCCCGCTCTCACTGCAGTCCCCACCCCCACACTCCTTTAAACTCGCTCCCTCGCTCGTCGAATCTTGGCGATGTGATCTCTCTCGAGTCCGTCGCTCCGATGTGGAGTGATGAGGGGAAGTGGGAGCGCTCCCTTGAGCCATCTCTCATTGGCTCCACCCGCTCCAATCGAAAATCGTAACCCCTTGTAATTAAGGGCAAGGGGTAGGAGGATAGGGGGTCAGATTCAATTGTATTCAATCACACGAGCCATCATTAACCGTACTGATTGACGATTTTTTAAGCAAACCTTTATTTCAGTAGCATACGAGACTGGTTTATTAGTTGGTAGTATGATGATTCATTCTACATCATGACAATGTTAACGGGGTTATGGGCAATGTTTAGAATAAATATATTTTCCAGTTTCACTCAAAGGAACTCTTCACCCTGGTACGTAGAGACGCTCGTTATCTTTTTAAACTCTTTCTGACACTGTAACATCAAAAAATATGATTAAACAGGGACGTTGTAAACGGCCATTAATTTTTTTTAGGTCAGACGTCCATACGCTGTGCTTTTATTGCAGAGAGGAAAAGATAACGCAATCAATGTTTTGCTGATAATGGAGATATGTAGTACCTGTTACAATAGCATAAAACTCTTGCATATAAAAACCTCAAGTGGATAAGAGAACGAGCAGTATCAATTTAAACGACCGCTCGTTGCTCAATTGATAGAGATTCAGATAATCATTTCTCGATAATGCTAATAAATTTGTCTTACACATTTTTGGTCTTTTGAATATGCGAGTCAAGAAGGATAGCATTCTTTGTCGTTACTACCATTGTGATGGTTTACCACAGTTTCTCTTTCTTTCTCTCTCTCTCTCTCTCCGCAAAAATATATGCACATTTTTCAGTTCAAGTACTAATTATAATTGAAATTTGATAAATATGAAGTAAATGTGACTCACTTTGCAAAATCATTCTAAGATATTTAATCGGATAATAAATGTATGTTCTGAGGGATCGCTAACCTAATTGCATATTAAAACTTTGAAAATTCAGCTTTTCCACGAGTGAGGCAACTGGTTGTAATAAACTGTCAAGAGCAGAAAATATACGTATCCTCTCCTGTGAATAGAATTTCTTCGAAATGAATCGCTGCATCCCCATTATAAAGGATAAATTGGAGTCTAATTTTAGGCCTCAGAGGGCATATTTTTGAGCACTTCCTTTAAAACGCGGCGGAATTATAGTACCTCCGTCTTTACGTTTTTGAAAAATATAATCCGCTCTGCTTCCATGTTACATTGCTGCTCAGTTTTCTTCAGAGTAATATTCCTTTTTTGTATGTCAATCTTGAGGCACTAATCATAGACCTCCATTCCAAGCCAAAAAGATTGTTTCGTGAGGTGTAGGATAAAGCTGAGAAGTACTTCTACATGACAGAAGTAACTTCGAGATTGATTGTTAAATTAAAATAATCCTTAAGTGTATGTATATATTCCTGTGTTCGCCTTTTATGTGTTTTCCTATCCCCTTTCCTTATACCTATTTTCTATGTTTGAATGAATATATATATATATATATATTTATATTTTTAAGTGTATTTTTAAGTATATATATATATTTATATATTTATATACATACATATATAAACACATATTATGTTTATGTATGTATATATATTTATATAAACACACATATTATGTAGAAAAATATATTTATTTCATCATCAGTTTTTTAGTCCTAGGATTGGTTCACTGCTGCCCTCCATTCTACTATATTTATCGTCAATTCCCTCAATCCTTGATACCCACTCTGTTTTACGTCCTTCTTAGTTAGTCCAATATACATGCCTCTTGGTCTTCCTCGTGGAATCTTCCCTTCTATTTTATTCCTAATCAATCCATTGTGCCTCAATTTGTGTCCAATCCATCTATTTCTTCTTTGTCGTATAGTTCTCCATGTGGTCCTATCCTCTTCTGCTCCTCTATAAACTTCCTCATTCTTTACTTTGTCTGTCCATTTAATCTTCATCATTCTACTCCAGCACCATCTTTGGAAGGCTTCTATTCTTCGCTGGTCCACTTTTCCAATGCTTCAAATCTCGGAACCATAGAGCGCCATGCTCCACAGGAAAGTCTTGACGAATTGTTTCCTTGTTTCCAGCCTTACATTCTTTGAACATATTAATATCCTCTTTTCATGAATGCGTTCTTGGCTTGGGCCATTCTTCGCTTGATGTCAGTCGAACTTCTTCCATCCCATGTTTTACTGCTGCCCAGGTAGATGAAGGATTCCACTTCCTTCATCTTCCACTTACATTCCAAAAATCAGCTTCTATTTTCACCCCTCGAATTGTGATATCTCTATTCGACTTCTCTCTTCCTCACACAAAGATTTTAGTTTTCTTCTTGTTGATGTTCATATTATATTCCCCCACTATTTGATCCATAGAACTAGATTTACATGCAGGTCCTCTCGCGTTTCTACCTGTACTACGAAGTTTTCTGAAAACCGGAGCATGTTGATTTCTTCTCCATTTACCTTTACTCCTTTGACATTCAATTCTTGCTTTTCTTTTATTGCCTCTTTCAGGTATACGTTGAATATTGCTGGTGAAAGGTTGCATCCTCGTCCTTATCTTACTCCTTTGTTTATTTTGGCTTATATATTTCTTCAATTTTTCGTTTGCATTCGTGTAACCTGATTCTGGTAGAGTTTTTGGATAATTCTTGTCATTGTAATACAATCCAAGCACTTCTACTATTTTAAACATCTTGTTCCATTCGACGTCGACGAAGGTCTTCTCCAAGTTATACCGCCTCTCCTGTAACTTCTGTCCTCCCTTCTACGTGGGTGACTTCACCACCACCCGTTTACTCCGAATGAATAACCACCGCTATTTCACCATATCACCCATCTTCCGCAATTATCCCATCCCTACTTACAGTGCTTCCCAAGACCAATCTTTCGATGACTGATTCTCTGTTTCCGTGATTGAAATCCTTCCCAAATCTGCAAGTATATAGGTGAGAATCCCCGAAATGGCGCATATATGGGTGCACCAGTCGTTTAAACCTACCGGCCTGAATCATGCCCACTGATTGCATCCAAAAGCAGCCTACACATCCCCTCCTACCCCCTTGTCAGTTTCCTTATTGTCCTTTACCTCTCCTTTCCTCACCCTTCCCCCACACATGTCCTCTCCAATACCGATTCTTCCCCTTCCCCGATAACGTCAATCTGATAATGACGGTTGTGCAGTCGGAACGTCAAAACCACATATGTGAGTGTCCTTTCTTTGTGTTCCTGTGTTTTAAAAATCTGTACCAGTACTTTTATATGTTTTGCGTCGCCGAGGAGCGTTCTATTTCGAAGATTTAAAAAAAAACATTAACACAGTTATCAATCCAAAGGATATTTTGGTAAGTGATGGTAGAGTTCACCCAGTACTAAGCCCAACGGCGTGTGAAATTCACACATCAGGGTAGGGGGGCCAGTTCCTTCCCTTGTGCCGGTTATGGTTTCCCAGGGAGATGAGGTACACGAAAATTCACACAGCTTGGGTGGAGTTGAGCGTGCCTAGGAAGGCTTGCCAGGGAAAGAACCCTCTGGCCCTCCGGTCAGTAGTCCAACGCTCTACCCCTGGACTAACGTGACCCACTTCGTATATATATAGAAATATATATATATATACACATATACACATATATTTGCATATGTATATACATTTTTATCCAATACGAAAGTATGACGGATGTGAATTATAATTCAAACAAAGGGGCGATGCATGTATATATATAAATATATATTTTTATATATTTGAGTACACGTAACCTATATATAATGACGGGAAAACAATTTATGAAATTTGATGGCTTTCATTTCTTTGCAGTTTTCATCTTGTTCTCTACTACTGTTTGGCTTCGGATTTTTGACCCCACTTCAAAATTTTACCGCTTCTTAAAAATGGTCTTTTTCCATCCCTTCCGAGGAGTGCACCCAGAATGCGGGCCCCGGGCTTTGCCAGCGCATCGCTGAGATAGCGCAGGATAACACGAAAGCGATTAGCCCCTCTGGCCATGCACAGTCGAAGATAAATGGCATTGCGGAGCTTACTACTTCCGGAGGGAGGGGATCTAAATGGTTCGTAACCGCCTTAGCGGTGAATTTTGCATGATTACAGTCATTCATTCCGCCGTGAATCCCCTGTCTGAAGAACACAAAGACCTTTGAATGCATGTTCTTTAACCGGATGGGTCATATAGAACTAAACAAAATAGATGACTTAATAGTGGTGATAAATTGAAATCTTCCTATCTTTAAAAAAAGTTCATTTTTTATTATTTTTTTATAATTTGTATTAAAACTTGACAAAATAAACATGTTATTTATTTGCAGCAAGGAGAAAGGAAAAATTACGGAGTTACATAACCATATACTGCAGAAAATAAATACAAAAGTGTTCAGAGAATATTCTTGCAAGTTCCATGGGTACAGTTAATTTTTTTATCAATTCTAACCTTTCGGCCAAAATAGAATGACGTGCCTCAATTTTAGTTGCCGCAAAGGATATTTGGAGGAGGAGGCCATGCCAAACCGTCCCTCCCCAATAACAATCATAAGATACCTGAGGAATAGGGCGTGCTGAACGTAAATCACAGCCTTTTGCTGGAGTTCTGGAAACGATGGCAAAACACATTAACGGTTTTCGGCATGCAATTTCGAAACGCGGTAGATCCACCGAACTCTTTCTTAATTAAACTAGTCACGATTATGCGCCCTTCGCTACTACTTACGACGTACCTTCTACGTTTTCTCATTTTGAATGACCGACAGATAACGAAGGAGAGAAAAGAAGACGCCGGGATATGAGGTCCGGGCGAGAAGAAAAAATGGGTGGCAATCAAGAAGGATTTCATTCGGAATCGAAAAATTTATCGGTAAAGCGGGGGAGCGGCACCGCGATAATGAGAAGGAAATTTTATGGAAAGCGCAAACAGTGAGTTACGAAAAAGAGGACACGAGAGGGGTGGTGGCCCATGAGAGAGAGAGGGTGCAGGGGTTAGAGGGGTGGGTCGGTAGAGGTCCTTGGGTTGGAGGTGGGATGGATTAGCACCCGGAGTCGGAAGGAGGGGTGTCATGGGTATCAGGACGGGGGGAGGGAACCGCTGCAGGAAGGTTGGGTGTGAGAGTTTGGAGGGGATGTGTGCGGAGGAGCAGAAATAGCGAGGGGGTGATGTGGTAAGGGCTATAGCCGGGAGAACGAGGTTACTGGGTAGCTTTGATGAGTTCGTGGTGTGGGTGGGAGGAGGGATGGAACGGGTAAGCAGGCGAGAGACGATGGGCGGGGGATGTGATAGGTACGTGGGTACTCTTGGGCACATCGTCACGGTTGTGACAACAGCTGAGGGAGCGGGCGAGCGAGGGTGGGAGACAGGGCCGTGAGAGTAGGGTTTTGAAGTGTGTGAGGGTGGCTCTTGGACCGGCGACGTGGGGTTCGCGAGCATTTGCTGGAAGGAATATAAATGTTTGTGTGTGTTCGTTATCACTCCAAACGAAGAACGTTTCACGGTCCATCTTTCTTATGACCCGCCACACCACTCACCCCTCTTCTCCATCCAGGAGATCGTTCTCCTGCCACCCATAATTCTTCTCTCTCTTCTTGTCCCTTCTCCAATCATTCTCTTCCCCGTCCTTTCCGGCTTGTAATTACAATATCGCGGCGGTGTATTACCAGCGCACGGAGAGAATTCGCTCTAATTTTTCTCCCGGCTGAACTTTCATTCAATATAAATCCCACCACGGGGCGAGATGAGATTCATTCCCGGATGAACTCGCAAGAGACCAATCCGGAAGAAGCGTTCTTTTGAGCCCGGTGCCTGTGGATCACAATGGCTCACAAAGATGGTGCAAAAGTTTATTTGATTCACTGCTGCAAATTATGAAGCCGTGCCAATTCGCTTGGTAAGCATTCATTACCGTAAAGTCTTGCGAGTGGATAAAAAATATTCAGAGGCAAACCGTTTTTACTCCCTTAATTTAATCAGATTCAATCACCATTGTTATATCCCAAAATTACTTGCCGAAACTGTGTTCGCGTATTGATTCGTTCCCTGAGAGTATGAGCTGATAAAATAAATACTTTGCGAATTGCACAATTTAATTGTACATTCATTTTCACCGTAAGTTTTACCTCTGATTAAATTTACTGTATATTAAATTAAATTATGGTATTCCCAGACGTTCTTTTAAGGTTTTACTTTAAATCCAAGTTGATTCTGAACGCAAATGGTTGTTTTAAGGCATTAAATTCGTACGCATTCGATTATTCAAAACATATGGACTAAAATCAATAATAATAATAATAAGTTGAATGCCACGTTTGGAGCTGTGAATCATAAAACACTGCAGCGCAAATTGCTAATTCACAGACACACGAGGGGATATAGGAAAAGTTCCGTCCGGGGACAGAATGTCACGTGGCCTCCACCTCTGAATAATTTTCATCCGCAAAGCTAATTTATTTTGATTTAATAAAGATCTCTCAGGATTCATGTTAATTCTGATTCATTTAATATTGCTAATTGTTTATTTATCAAATTGAGTTTCGAAATCAATTTGTCAACCATATGCCGTTAATCCTCTTTTGATTAAGTGAGCAATTCTTCCATATGTCAAGCACGTTAATAGCGCTGCAATAATTAAAAGGATAGTTCAAAACCGCTGCTTATGAGGCGGAATTTTGCTGGCCGCATTAAATATTCTTTCATTCGTATTCTTTCGTCGGACGCATGAGACTAATCGAGAAGCAAAATCATTGCGATGAACATTATAAAGATCAAAGTCTCAGATGGTCGTTCGGTTGCTCCATCGCATAACATACGAAGGGAGTCATTATTTCTTTCTACGCTTTCAACTCATTAGCAAAATTAAGTACACAGAACTATTAAACATGAATAACTAACACTTTCATTTTCCCAGAAGTGGTAGGAAAATGCACTACGAAACGCTGTAATGAAGGATTTTTTTTTCTACCCCAGTATAGGTATTTTTTACTCACTGGTTAAGAATCAAAACTGCTATACAAAAAAGAAAGAAATCAGTACATCCCTTAAATATATGTATTATGCATACAGAAGGTGAAATGAACCGAAAGTAAAGCAAATTAAGAAGTGGGCGAGTGGGCGAACAAATGAAGTATGATGAGCGAGGAGAGGGGTTTGTTGACAGAAATCATGAGGAGGCAGGAAAAATGGATGAAGAGCGTATTGAATTGCATTGGGATGTTAAAGACTGTGATAGAGAGAAGAATGTTAGGCAAACGAGGAAAGGGTAGGAATAGGATAGGGATGCTGGACGGGATGAAGAGAGGAAGGAATTACACAGAGATGAAGAAGGACTTGTAGAGTGGGATGTTGTTTGTTTTTTGTTACTAAAGACCAGATACCAGATATTTAATTTGTTTTAATGTCCATCCAAAAACCTGCTATATATATATGTGTGTGTGTGTATGTGTGTGTGCGTGCGTGCGTGTGTGTATATTACTTCACACAAAGAAATAGATACATGTATAAGGAAAGGGGATAGGAAAACACATAAAAGACAAACACAGGAAAGGTGGGGAAGGCGAATTTGAGCAGGAAAATATTTCCTTATCCGGGATAATATATAGAAATATATATATATATATATATATATATATATATATATATATATATATATAAGGTAGAAATCGTCCGTCAGAACACAACGATTATTTGATCCAGTATGTTTGAGAAGAGGGAGAGTAGAGAGAAAAGAGCGATTGGAATAAACGCGGTGATTTTATTTGCGGAGGGAAAGGAGAGTTTTTGCACTCGGCGGTACGTGTGAGGGCCAGCGGTTTCAAATAAGAATGTATACTATGCTTTGAAATATCAATTATCATAATCAATTAACATCAATCAGCTTGGCTTCGAATTAGTTGATATAAAATCTATATCTTCAGAATAAAATGAAATGAAAAGACAGCACAATTGATTTTTTCGCTCTTTTGTGCTAATAAGTGCAAAAGTTTGAAATCAAGCGTCGTTTTTATGGGGCGTTTTTTTCTTTCTTATCTTATCTATGAAATCTCAGAAAAAGGTCTTAATATTAATGCTTTATTGCCGCCTACTTTTTTCGCCCACCGCACGCAATTTTGGAGCCTCGTACTCTATGTGGTTGATTAATGCTGCAGCGTTCCCTTTTATTTAAAAGCATATCTTTCATTTTTTTACAGGTCCTGTATCTTTAATTGTATTCATAGTTTAAGTGTTTAATACCCTGAGTCCATTGATACTATAGCCGTTGTAAAAGATTTCCGTTCTTTTGAGTGAATTGGCTACCATCAAGTCTGGAAGGATCAGGAAAATATTCAATTTCTTTCTTCAACGATCCAGTCAACTTATTGGTGAAAGTAATAATTGATTTTCTGTCGTAATCTATGATTTTGATTTTTATGTTTAGACATCAGTCCCCTCAAATTTAATCGTCTCACATTCTTGATATAACATTTGTGACCCACACATATTAAACGGTGAAGAATGATGGAGAAATTACCAGGTGAATGTGTATACTCGTATATGAGATTTTCGGAATAAATCAATGAGTAAAGTTCGTCGATATTTATGGATGTAATATCATTGGGTGATAAATTGCCTAAGATATCAAAAATAGTATTGTATTTCATTTTTTATGCAAACTATTTTATCAACATCACTTTTAATGCAACTTTAGAAAAACCATTGTTGTATTATAGAGGCTTTATTTTTCTTTTCCATTCTCATGATTCATTAAGAGAAAACGCAAAACTATTTTTAGAAACTTGACAGATGGTGAATTTAATGACATGGGATGGTTTTCATCGACCAGAAATGAAATTTCTCTCTGGGGATGCAAATATTTTA
Organism: Hetaerina titia; assembly: GCA_037158775.1. Classification (NCBI taxonomy): domain Eukaryota; kingdom Metazoa; phylum Arthropoda; class Insecta; order Odonata; family Calopterygidae; genus Hetaerina; species Hetaerina titia. Next base: position 53,821,930 of record CM073773.1, read on the forward strand.
TTTTTCTGTTTTGGTAACGTACCAGACGCAATAAAAAAGAAGGGAAACTGGTGAGAGCACATGAGAGAGTTTAATGAAACAGTAATAAATAAGATGCTACAATCGCATAAAGACGTGAGTATGAGAAGGAAGACGTCTCCATAAATCGGACGCGGTTTCAAATTGTTATACAAGTATTCCATCTCACATAATGGAAGTATAAGCTTACCAAGAGTCGTAAAGATTAACTGAATACCCAATAAATATATTCAGGGGCATTCAGGGTAATTAACACCGTGTGCTAGTGGTATTATTTAGTCAAAGGTGTATTAAATGCGCAAAATTATTTTTTTATTCTTTGCTACCTTTCTATTTCAAGATGCTTAAAAGAATCTTAGAAAGCTCCAAAGTTTTACAAGTTTCTTTTTATTGGGTATAGGAATTTACCTGACTTCACATTCGAAGACAATAGTTCACACCGTCTTCTTGCTATTTCAACTTTATGTAGTTGATGACTGGAGAGTTTTCTCTTCAAAATACTAATTCAACAATAACGTTTAACAGTTGATATGTACTTAGAATCTTTATAGACGTGAGATATATCAAGAGTCTACAAATATTTATAATAGAGAATTAATACAGAGTTAAATTCAAAGTGCCAGTATACACTTATATTGTAACTTATTACTTTAGTAATTAGCACATATGAAGGACAAATATATGACTAGTGTGGAAAGTGAAAGGGCGCGGATTACAAGCAGAAAAAAAATTGTTTCCCCGATATCATAATTGGTAGAGTTTCGGCTCGGCTAGTCAAAGGAATGTGGTTCATATAAATATATATCATCACATAAATACTCTTTTTTCTAATATAAATAGATATAATCCTTAATCTGCGATCTGATATACGTTAAACAAATAATTATGATACCAATCTTTATGGGGGAAAGCCTCATTTGTCCCCTGCTATCTGGTAAGCATCTGAGTTTCTGAATATGTGTGTATACGTATGTATATAAGCCATCATAGTTATCAATCTAAAGGTTGGTTTGGTATGCGTTGGTAGAGCTAATCCCATATTAAGCTCAAATACGGTGTGTGCAATTCAGACATTCAAACCGTTTTCCTATGCCACTGAGATTGGTACCCGAACAATCACACTGCTCACAAACACACACAGATATATAATTTATATATATAATATATATATATGTACATATATTCATACCCATATATATTCATATATATATATATTATATTATATGTTATATATACTCACACACATAAGATCAGCCTCGGAAAATTGCCTCGAGTGGAAATTCGTGTAGAATGGAGGAGTGAAAAACTATCTAGGTAGGTGGGCGTCAAAAAAAACAATAGTCCTTCTTTTTATCCACTGTCAAAGTGTGGAATTTTCAGGAGATGTTCGAGCAAATAAATGAATAAACATGGAGAATACACGCGGGGAAGTTGAAAATATTCCTCCACCGTCGGCCACAGTCCCTGATAACGATAGCCGATCCCCATTCTTGCCACGAGGGATTTAATTTCATGCATCTCATTATTTCTCAAGCTGAAACGTTGTGAGGGAGGAAGTTAAATAGTAATCAGCCACTCATGGTGACCACTAATTATGTTGATAATATGCCTACGGTAGGGTTAATTTAACTATTATTTAGAATGAGCTTGTGTTCCATTGGGACATGAGAAGAAATGTATCGTTGTCCAGTCTATGTCCTAACATGAACAGTAGATTTGTTAATAATAACTCCCAACGAAATTCGCCCCAGCGTTGACGATTCTCGGAGACTGTTATTCTGCGGGAACGGCGGGTTAGTATATATGTATGCATGTGTATATCTTCCGTCCGCATTGACTATAACCTTGTGGTGGAAGGGGCTGTGCGTTCTGATAACCCCGAGGACTGTGTTCGCGGGAGCAATGAAGAGGGTCACGCATACCAGATGGGTCGACGGGTTGGACTGAGAAGAAATATGTACGCCCAGCGACTGTTCTTCATTGAGGCGGGTGCGAAAGCGTTTTTCAAGGGAAAATAATTAGAGACACGTAATATACTTGGTCACCAGCCATAAATGCACAATCATATCAGTATTATTTACACAGATATTAGTTATAAAATGCAATGAAACTAAGTTATTAACCACGCAGGAAGCTGCTAACATGCAAAGATTTCAACAACAGTAGAATCTTCAAGTCACACGGGTGCACTGTTTTATAAATTTGTATATTTAAGATGAGGAATTATGATAGTGACCAAATATATACCCTACCGATACTGATTCTCTTTTTCGCGCTATCTATTATGCTTCTCATCCTAAGAGGAGAAAATGATATTTTAAATCTATCCGTTCTACTATCTACTCGTATCTCCCTAATTTTACGTATGTGATCTGGACTACCATAATAAGTCGGGGCCTATAATATCTCTTTTAAAACCTCGATTTCGCAAATTTCGCGAAAGCGTTTTCCGGAGGATATATTTCAAATCATTCAAGTTATCAAATCAATTCATATCATCAAAGTTATCAAAACATTCAAATATTTTACCGATTCTACAAAAAAAATTGGTTTCCTATAGGATGTTATTCTTTTTGGATTATACTCTCTTCCTCCAAAAATTCATTTTAATTTATTCGATTCTTTGAGATACATTTCATTGAATTTAATTTTAGTTCCCATGTCTCGCCTCACTTTTTGATCGCATTTAGGTCATAAGAAAACAGTTCCCTCTCTACCCAATTGAATATGCCCCTATATACAACTGCATCGTCGGAAAAGAGACGATTCTCACTCACTGGAAACCTGAGAACTGATGTGATTAATAAATAAAAGCAACAGTGGCGGATCGATTAAACTTCCTTGGGGGACACCCGATGAGACGCTTATTGTGCCAGATGATATGCCATGTATAACGAACTTTTCCTCACGGTCTTTTCAAAATTGCAAAATCCAGTCTATTTCCCTCGTCATTACCCCGGAGCTTCCCATAATTTGGCGCACTTCCTGCTTTAAATTTGTCAACTACCTCTTTAACATATATAAATAAAGCATCGACTTGAAAATTTATTTCGTTAGAGACCCAAAATCATGAACAAAATGTGCTATATGTGTCTCACAAGATCTAACCTTACAAAAACCGTGTTGTTTTTTTACTCTAAACTCAGGGTATTAAGATACTCCATAATAGAAATAACAATTATACGCTGTAAGATTTCGCATAAGATGGATATGAGGAAAATGAATCGGTATTAGCCAAGATCTTTCCTAATGGCTTTTGTGAATATGGTCGTGATATTGATTACACTACAGTCCTTGGATATTGAACGATCGTTTAGGGTTTTTTGTATCCAATTTCCAAATAAGGACTAATTTCTGATGCCATCGTTTTACATACGAAGGCAGGGCGTGGCTACGTAGTTTCCTGTGAATATACTTAAAGCGTGTTAAGAGGCGCCGATACTGGGTGTAGACTCGCCTCAGCTGCTCTGGCACCTTTTCACGAGGGGATTTACAACGAAAGCAGGCACCAAATACTCCATAGACGATATATATATATATATATATATATATATATATATATATATATAGTGTGTGTGACTGCGGATGGAGATTAGGTGCGGCAGACAGCATATAGTATTCGATAGGTGGCAGCGGTTATAATGGAATTAATTCTGTTTGTTAGTGGGTTAAATATGAAATGAAGTGTTGAATTTTTAATTGTGCCGCCTTTGTTACTTTTAAAGGATCCGCAAATCTATCTGGCAAATCGAAATCCACTAAACAATTACGTAAATCCTCCCTTAACCGCAAGTCCACACCGACACATTGCGATCAATTCAGATCTACGTCAAACATGTCCCATCTCCAATACACTTTCCCTCACATTAAAACTGACAATTATATCCCATAACACTCTTATCTCATAAGCACCACCCCAGATATAATTTACAATTTGAAAAGCAAGCTCTAGCCTTCCTTCTAAGTTGGGCTATGTGCAACAAACATCACCATCTGCGTAAGCAATAGCCGCCCCTACAACATTTCTTCACCACCAACGCCTACAGGCAATTTTATATGCACAATATTCCCTTACGTGGCTGTTTGATCATCTTAAGCATCGCCTTCCTTTCTCCTTCATACACAACAATACAGCTCGAAATTTTCGAGTCAGCATCTACTTGGCTCGTAGGAACATGCTCGGACCCTAGAATGAACTGGTCACCTTCCCATTTTCTATCGATTCTTCGTCCTAACGCTCCTATGTATGTATATATACTCATGTATATATATATATATATATATATATATATATATTCACACACATATATATACACACATATAATGTAAATTCACTAAATAGTCAACACAAACACAGAAACTAAAACATATAAAAGAGGGACTCACTGGTTCTACAATTTTTGGTGGTGCAACCACCTTTCTCAAGAGGAATTAGGAACAGAACAATTCCTCTTGAGAAAGGTGGTTGTACCACCAAAAATTCGAGAACCAGTGAGTCCCTCTTTTATATGTTTTAGTTTCTGTGTTGGTGTTGACTATTTAATGAATTTACATTATTGTTCACGTTCGTGCGTTTTTCAAGAAAGTGACCTTATGTATACACACACACACCCACATATATATATATATATATATATATATATATATATATATATATATATTCATTCACATTGAAATAGAGATAAGGAAAATGGTAAAGGAACACATATAAAGGACGAACACAAGAGAGGTGGGGATGGCGGATGTGAGCAGGTCACGAATGTAAAAATATCTTCCTCGACCGGGACATGAACACCGGATCTCTCCACTTGTATATATATATATATATATATATATATATATATATATATATATATATATATGATTAAGTAATATACTGGTTAACGTATGTTCTGGATGGACACAACCAAATAAATATTTTCTGACTCCTAACAAAACACAATTCAGCAACCTACTCTAAATCAGGTCCCGCTTCAACTCTGTGTACTTCCTTCCTTCATCCCGTCCAACATCCCTATCCTGACCCTGCCCTTTCCTCTTTTGCCTAACATTATCCCATCTATTACAGTCTTCAACATCACACTGCCGATCAATACGCACTGCATCCATTTTTCCTGCCTCCTTAGGATTTCTCCAGACTAACCCCTCTCTTCGCCCACCACTCCTAGCACTTCCTCATTTGTCTTCCCTTCGGTCCATTTCACCTCCATTCTTCTCCAAACCCACATTTAAAAAGCCTCCAATCTGCGTTTATCCTCCTGCTTCAGTGACCACGTTTCCGCGCCGTTCATAGCTACGCTCCATATCAAAGCATTTACGAGTCTTTGGCTAACCTCCTTACTCAACGTCCCCGTCATCAACTCCCTCCTCCTTGAGAAAGCGCGATTCTTCTCCTTACGTCCCTACTTCTTTAACCGTGTTAGTCCAAAATACTTCCGAGATATGTAAACTGTTCTACCTGCTTTACTCTGCTTTTTTCCCCACCTTTTTCATGTTTAGCTCAGCCTTTTTCTTTCTGGAAAATCGCATAATTTTGTTTGGTTTATATTTATTCTCATTCCGTATCTATTCCACTGAATTTCCAGTTCACTCAGCAATACTGGCAACCCCTTGGCTGACTAAGCAACTAATGCTTGGTCATCAGCAAACCTAACTGATTTTACGAATTCGCCGCCGACTTTCATTCCTACCTCCAGTTCTTCCCATGCCTCGTTAATCATTTCCTCCACATACAGGGTTCGTCCGGAAAATAAGTTTATGATGCTCATTGTCTTTTTTGACAAAAGGGGAGTCGTCCACTACGAATTTGTACCTGAACGACAAACTGTAAATCAGCGTCGGTGAGCGCTGATTTTATCGTCATATCTTCATCTTCGAAAGAAAGTGGAATAAAACTTTCACATTCGCTAATTGCTTGAAAGCGTGGCCGAACACGAATCCTTGTTATGATCTGCGAACGTAAATTCACATGAATTCCACGAAGCTTCAGCAGAGTAGAGCAGATCACAACGCTTGATTCAGAAGACCTCAGTTAGTTACTTACAGGGTTTATCCGGAAGATAAGTGTACTGATTTTTTCCGGATTTTTGACAAAAGGGGAGTCGTCCACTACGAATTTGTACCTGAACGACAAACTGTAAATGCTGCATTTTACGTCCAAGTGCTCGACAGGCTTCGAAAACGAGTCGCCCGCGTCCGGCCAGCGATCAAAAACATCTGGCGGCTGCTTCACGGCAATGCGCCGTCTCACACCGCGCTTGTCGTGTCGGACTTCTTGGCCAAGCACGGCGTGGCAACGCTGCCGCACCCGCCCTACAGCCCGGACTTGGCACCACCGGACTTCTTTCTGTTCCCGAAGATAAAGAGGAGTTTGAAAGGAACGCGATACGGGACTTGGACGCCGTCAAAGAGGCCGTGACGACGTGTCTTCGAGAGGTTCCCGATGATGCCTTCGCGGGAGCGTTCCAGGAATGGGAACGCCGCTGGAACAAGTGTATCGACTCACAAGGGTCCTATTTTGAGGAATATTAGCTTAAAATATGTAAAAGTGTAATAATTTGTTTTTCCTGAGCTCAGTACACTTATTTTCCGGACGAACCTTGTATACGTTGAACAGCACCGGTGACAATTGACAACCCTTCCTTATACCTTTTCCTAACACTGCCCATCCGCACTCTCCGTTCCCCGATTGTAACTGAGCAGTCTGAGATATGTACAGGCTGTGGATTAGCCTCCTGTTCATCCACTCTGTTGCTATTTTCTGCAATATACTCATTAGTTTTTCTTAATTCAGTGTATTAAACGCTTTTTCGAAATCTACGAAACAGGCAAATACATTCTGATTGTATTCTATATTCTTCTCGATTAGTGATCTCATTACTGCAATGGCATCACGCGTATCTCTCCCCTTCCTAAACCCACCAAACTGATCATCCCCTAAGTAATCATTTGCCCTACTCTCTGTGCTTTTGTTGACGATCCTGAGAACCACCTTAGCTTCGTGGGATATCAAAACTATTGTTCTGTAGTCTTCACATGATGTAGCCTTTACCTTTTTCGGAATAGGAACAAACACTCATCTCACTAAGTCTTCTGACCATATTCCTTCCTCATAGATACCACAAATAATATTTTCCTAAACCTTTTAGTTGTTTCGAAGTAATGTTATCTATCCCCATGGCTGCATTTGATTTCATTCTCTTAATGTTCTTTCTATCTTATCGTCAAGGTTGCTTGGACCTAACCTATCTTCCCCTACGTCATTTTCTATGTCTAACCTTGTTGGCCTATGCTCTTAACCATACAGTACTTCTGTATATTCCTTCCATCTCTCTTGAATCTTTTCTGTGTCAACTATTATCTTACCCCACTCATCTCTAACTGTTAACACAGATTTTCCCTTCTTACTTTCCGATAATAACTTAACCTTGTTGTGTAGCGCACCAATTTCACCCTTCCTCTGTAAACTTTCCATATTTTCTTATCGTATTTTCCATCATGCTTCTTTTGCTTTATTTGTTGCCCGTCTCAAGTTATTGTTCAACACTTTGCAATTCTTTTTGCCTACCTCTGTGTGAGGTAGGCAACAAATTTCTTATCTCATCTATATTTATAAACATCTCATCCGTGATCCATAGTTTCCTTGCCCTTTTCTCATTTACGGTTCCTATATTTTTTTTTGCGGCTTTCGATATCCCTTTCGTGATACATTCCCATTTTTCTTCGATGATACTCAGCTCTTTACCGTCACCCATGGTTTTCTCTATAGTCTGCTGATACTCCTTCCTTGTCAATCCATCTAATGCTTTTACATCCCATATCCTAGCCCGCCGTCCTTACCTCTTTTGTTTGAAACGGACGCTACATTTCATAACAACTAAATTGTGGTCAGAGTCCGCATCCGCTCCCGGGAAGCTGCACAAATTGATCACACCCATCCTGAATCTGTGTTTAACCAGAATATAATCTAACTGATATCTATTTGAGTCACCTGACATTTTCCATATATACCTACGCCTTTGGTGGTGTCTAGATTATGTCTACAATCTGCCAATCATCTAAATATACATAATACTCCGCAAGCCGCCGCAAGGGTCTGTGGCCGGGGATGTTTAGTTACCACCCGTAAAATTGAACAAAACCATATTTAAAACCGTCACATACATGCAAAACCGTAGTGGCGCATACATATGCAAAAATACTTTCATTTTACACGCATTCATATACATATACTATCACCTAACAAAAGTATGCACCTTAGGATGCAATAAGAAATTCATTTAGTAAAGTGCAAGCTAGAATTTTAAAAGCAAAAGGGTGAAATTTTACTACCACATGGACATGTAGCCTACAACGGATGGAAGGATGGAATGGATAGAGACGACGGATTGAAGAGGAAACTTAAAAACAGAGCAAGCATTACTGTTAAGAGCGGCCCATTATTTAATGGCTTTGTAATGCGGTCATACGGGAAGGGTTTTTACAACAAAACACACGAGTTGAGTAAAAGTGCATTCAATTAAGTAGAACTAATTTTTCCCTAGGCGATGAGGGTTGCAGGTGGAATTTTTGCTATCCATGACCCTGCGTAGCTATCCCTTATTGTCCGTGGTAAGAAGGAGTCCTTGAGTCTGCTAGAGCTGGCATCTGTTTCCCGAATTTTATATACCTAATTTAAGCGACCAATATTTGTTGGAGTGCGAAAAATTTGTGAGAGCTAGGAGCTGAAACATGCGGATCTGACTTTATTTAGTAAGTTCAAACAAACATTGAATCGTCTTCCTTCTAATGATTCCAACCCCAATTCCAGGATAATTTCAGTGACACTTTTCGTTTTCTGGTAAGAGTTTTTAACGTAACCGGTTGCCCGGCATTGAACCTTCTCAATTTACCAAATGAGACCTTTTTTACTCTGATCTACATTTTCTAAATGAGACCTTACAAGACTAAGGTAAACGTTCTTTGACCTTGGCGGGCCCTTCTGCCGTCAATTTGTCCAATAAATTCCAATTTTTATACGCTTTCCCACAGACTTTACGTATGTGGGTCCCCCAAATTAAGCCTTTAGTGATTGTATCGCCAAGGTATTTTACCTCATCAATTACTTCTAGGCCAACTCCAGGTAATTTTCAAACAAATACTGTTCATCTTTTAAAAATATATACCACCGAACATTTATTAAGGTTTAACCACAGTCCCCATTTTGAACACATTTCAATAATGCAATATAAATCCTGTGCTAGAATTAAACAATCCTCAACCCCAGATATCTCCCAAAAAATCATCGTGTCATCCGCGATCATCCTCATCTTACTTTTTACACCCATCTTACTCGTGGTTGAAATCGTTCTAAAAAATCAAGAAAAGCAACGGTCCGATCACACTTCTCTGGGGCACTCCGAGGTCACTCGTACGCTGTCGGAACTAGCGCCGTCAAGGACTACCCTCTGTACCCACTCAGAAATAAAGTCTTCAATCCAATTTATTGCGTCCTTGTGTATACCAGTGACCTAAATTTATGAATGAGTTTACCGTGGAGAACTTTATCAAATTCCTTTTGAAAATCTAAATAGATCGCAACCACTTTCAACCGATAAAAGTTAGTCATGTGTGAATTAGCCTAATTGGATCTCGCATGAGATCCAATTAGGATTATTTCTCTTTGGAGTCTTCCTCGCCAACACTTTCGCCACAAGCTTCGTCCAGGCCTTGCGCATTTCTAGATCCTCGGTCCCTATCCTATGTGCCGCAAATGTTGGCATGCGTAAAGTGTCAGCAATTTGCTGAATGCTCAATCAACGGTCAGAACGCAAAACTTCGCGTACACGATTCACGTTTCCGTCGATTCTAGGAGTTGTTGGGCTTCCAGATCGGGGTTCGTCGGTGACTTCCTCCAGGCCCCCTTGAACGCCTTGTTCCAACTCCCCGACTGTGGAATTGAAATGAAGTTGTCCTTGAAAGCCTCCTGAAGCATCTGGAATGTTTCGGTTGCATTCTTTCCAAGCTACATGCTCCACGTCAAGCGAACACTCCATCGCGCGTGTTACAAAATGGAAAAAACCACGTCTTTCCACTCTAACTTCTCGGAGCATATATATAGTCCTAACTAATCTTCTGGGGAAGACGGAGCTCAATTTCGTCGACATTATCAAGGAATAACGTTTGAGTGTTCATTTTATGTGTTTTCATATTGTGTGTGAAAAAAAAAATATATATATATGATTTATTCGCAGTAACACGGAAGTGTTGAATAAAAAATGAGTCATATCTTATCTTCCGAAGAAGACGGAGCTCGAGTCCGTCGAAATTATCAAGATATTATTGTGAGTGTTCTTTTTATCTGTTCTCGTGCTGTGTGTTACTGTCTAAGTTATATATATATATATATATATATATATATATATATATATATATATATATATATATATATATATTCAGATAATTAGATATATAAATATTTATTCTCACTCATATAAAATTTTAATCAAAAGCGTGACGACATAAAACCCTATATTTACTCACCAAGATAATTTTTGTAAATATTTCCATGACTCAATCAAATTTTACAACGGAAGGAAGAAGATTTCGTTGACATTAATCATCATTGTGAATATGAGATGCATACATTAACATGTGTGTGTGTGTATATATATATATATATTTTTTTTTTCTCGGCTTCAACCCTCTTTCCCGCTTAAAAAGTGAAATTTACCTGTCTCCCGCCGCCACTTCGCTGATCTGACGCCCGTCCATGGCGATCGATTGAAGTGCTTTCGGCCGAGAGCACTCCGTTTGGACATGAGAGCCAGTCATGGGGTGTGCAGGAGGAGGCTGGTGCAATGAGTAATCGCCTCGCGATACTTTTCGAAACTTTATTGTCACTAATAGGTTTCGAGTGATTGTGTTTTTGGGCTCGCGACCTGCCGAGAGTGGCGCTGCCTTCAGACCGAGATTGTCGAAAATGGATGTTTTGATTTGCTGCCACTCATACCTAACTCTCGCCTCCCCACCCCCACCACTCCAACTCCCATCCAATTCTCCCATCAATTCATCCACCCACTTTTTCCCCATGGCATCTCTTCTTCTCACGAGCAATGGTTTTGTGATATTTCATGGGAATTATTCTGAAGGGGCGATAGCTGGGAAATATATCGGGTCGGAAAGACGCGCTATTAATTTCGTCTTCATTATCAATACTTGAGGTCTGCTGAGAGAGGAAATCAGATTCCAAAGGCTATTTAGCAAGAATGATTGGACTGAATTTAGCTTATTAATCGTAGTTAATTCTCTAATTCAGCAAAATATTTATGCAAATCCCAAGAGCGTTAATCCAGGTGTAAAACGTTTAGGACACAATTTTTTTTCATCAAGATACATTGCTAAAAATATGTAATGAAAATTCGTTATCGAAAAATAATATTATCTTTTAACAAGTAAAATTATCGCAATCGGAGATGTGTTCTTTTTCAATGAGTATCTCATCATGGTTATACTTTACTCGTTGAATTTATTCATCCAAAGAGTATGCCATGAAACCATAATTAACTCAGTAATCAACCCGAAGGTCGGTTTGAAAAGTAAGGGTAGAATTCACCGAATACTACGCCCCCAAAGGCGTGTGAAAGTCACATATCAGAGTAGGGGGGCTAGTTCCTTTCCCTGTATCACTTATGGTTTCCCAGTAAGTTCTGGTACCTGAAAAATCACACAGCTTGGGTGCAGCTGACCGTGTCCTGAGGCATGCCCGGGAATCAAACCTGGGTGTTCAAGTATGTCCAAGGCTTTACCCCTGAACTCTTATGTCCCCTAGGAATATACCTAGACTAATATTTTATTGGATCAGATTCCACTTACCACGGCTCCGATAGTAGAAATTACAAATGTCTTGTTTTATTTTAAAAACTTTTTATCCCTAGATTTAATGCGTAGCAATACATTCATAATACATTTCAGTGAGTGTTCAATTTCTAAAAAATTACATTTTTATTCTAAAAAAGCAATTATATTGCTATAAATAGATATAAATTAATTTAGCTCACTTTTTTTTATAGAAGCGTTTTAATTTTTAACATAGAGCTGTTTTAATTATTGTACTCATGAACTAATTTGACCAGGTTAGCCGAAAAGGATGCGGTAACGATTTTAATTTTGAAATGATCTTGAAAATACTAGTTTCGTGTTACTTACAAGATATAGGTATAGGAAAAAACCAATGCATAGTAAAGCAGCTATGTCCTAATGTTAAGCACCTAACCGAGACACAGTAGAGCATATTCCATTCCACTTTCAATTGTTGTTTTGTAATATATCGTATAGTACACAATCCATTGGGGCATGCACATCGCTAATCACGTTTTTCTTAAATTTATCAGCAATTAAAGTTTTTTCTCTAATATTCCTGAATTGAATTTCAAAGAGGTATCAAGATAAATTAATTACTCATTAAAATTCTTTGGCGGAAATTATACTCCCTTTACGTTATAATTATTCCGATTTTTCCCTAAATGAAATATTCATCCTCATTATCCAGTTAATCCACCGGTTTTCTTTCCCATGAACAATTGGCATTTTGGTTGGCCGGTGGATTTCGGACAATATTATCAATTATTTCTACTACATTATCATGCGCAATTGATTGCAGCGGGTCTACCACTTTTATAGTACACAAAAAGATGCAAAAACCCTCGCAGTTTTGTGGCTTAACGACTAGACTTAAATTTGCTGCTCCTATTCGAGTGACCCTATAATTTTAATTATTTTTTTTCAACCGAATTTAATGCCGCACAAGCCAGCGTAAAAAAAACCAGGAATTTACTACCCAGCAGTATGGAATAAAGTTTCTTTTACACTCAGAAAGTTAATCGAGAAAATATGCTCTCATCAATCTTCATTGAATGCAAAAAATGAAGTGGACTGAATCTGTGCATCAGTTAATCATTGTAGCGTAAATGGTCGCTAATCCGGATAAGACTCCTTACGCAAAAAAAAATAAAAATACACCCGTGAGCTAAATTCACTGAGCATAATCTGCTATAGAACGTCTTTCTGAAAAACAATTATAGCTTAGAGCTTTGTCTTTTGGAAGGAAAACGCATAGTATGTGGCCATTGATGAGTTATTTTTTACTGTTAGCCATCTCTTTGTGAACAACTAAGAAACAATCGTTTCTTAATTGTTTTCCATTTTTATATGGCATAATTTAAAAGATATATTCTTCTTATATACATATTCAGGTTAAACTAAAGCATTCCAAATACGGTTCATGCATTCAATCTTAAAAGTGTCATTGAATATACGAGCATTTTGTCTCATATCTGTTCTTCTTGTGTGTGTATGTATGTGCATTGTAAGAGTGACCAGTGATCACACTGGACCGTTGCCTCCAGGAAAATTGCCTAATTGCAACGAAGTATGTAAATAAATAAATAAGTATTCAAGGAAACATTCTTGATGACGTTTAAATATACTTTTAATTACTTACATATTGTTGCGTGGATCTTGAAGGATAAATAATATACAAAAATTAGTTTATCATAAATTTTGAGACAACTGTCATATATATGGTCAAACTTGAGTGGAATAAAAAGATATATGATAGCGATAAATGAAACATTTCTCGATAAAACGTGAATTTTTAATGCCATTAGTGATTATGTTTATACTCACTTGAAGGTGATGATTTGCAAAAAATTAATTCTTCCCTCTCTAATGCGTTTGTCTCCTTTTCATATTCTGCGCTACTAAGTATTACAAAATCCTCAAAATTCTCCCTCCGCAAGTGTCTAACTCAGTCTTTATCCCAGAAAATATCACCACACTTATTATTTATTGTAATAATTCTTTCGTCATCTTCTTGCTTTTCTCCTTTGAACTACGAGTTTCCATCGTTGAAATCATTCTGGATTCCCTTTGTTTCTGCTTATTTTATTCCTTATTACCTCCTTTCGCGTGAATTAAATTTTTTTTTCTCTCTCTAGACGTCATGCGCTATTTTCTGGTCTTCTTATTCTCTCTATCCAATTATTTTCTTGTACTTGCTTATTCTTGTGGCTTGCTTTGTACTCAAAGTATGTTTCTCTTTTTCATTCCATTTTTCAATACCAAGATCGCAACATATCCTTTTGTATTTTTTCACAACCTTTTAATATTATTGTTTTCCTTATTATCATATACTTAATCCGCATTTCCCTTCTCAGTGTGGGTATATCAGTCACGTTGTTTTTTATTCCTCCTTGGCTCTTACTCACGTCTACATTCAGACTGCATTCTTACAGTTTTGTATTTTACAGCTTTTAAGCGTTCACCCTCATTTGCTCTGTCTCTCTTTCTCCCTCGCTCTAATCTGCCTTGCTTTTCCCCTTCTTCTTCTTCTTAATTGTTACTTATTTGTTGTCTGAACATCCAATAACTTACAATTCTACTCTTTTTGTGATTCATCTGCAATTTACTGTCACATTTGCGAATATATAAAACATCGAAGGTGAAAGCCATTTCCCCACAAAAAAAATATTTTATTTCTTTAACTTCTACAATAAAATCTGATAATTATGAAAAAATTTAAAAATAATATTGGTGATAATAGTAATATTAATTTTTAATTTATTTAAGTCAAACTTTTTACGCAAGGTATCGTCATCCTTGGTGTTACTTCTCCATAGTCGTTGAGATCTGCTGCTGATTGCATCACATTTTCTAGTTATTATCATACAAAACGCAGCCTGGTAGTGGGTTCCAGATTGTTATTTTCTTTGATTACTTATTATTTTTGGAAATTAAAATGTATATTTGAAAAATTTAGGTCTATTCAATCTCCCTTAAAGATTGGTATTTTACGTAAACGCGCCCATGGCTTGATGCGTATGCTGCCTTTAAACATAGAAACATTTCAAATCTAAACCCACGTAGAATTCTCTCATTTAGTTGGAATTTCTAGTTAATAATCTAGAGTTGAGATGGCCACCACTCAAGCCAATGTGTTATCTGAAATCATGTTTTGCTAGCAAATTTCAAAGTGAATATTCGGCCGATTCCAATGTGGCCACTTTTGAGCTCCACGACCATTTCCAGAAAGTTTACCCGACTAAATCACCTGCTCGCCAGAGCCAAAAGTGGATCTTATCCACTATGGTAATGGAAGAGGATATGACTCTATGGTAATAAAAGGTTTTAGCTATATTTACAGTAACGTATAAACTATATAATTACATTATGAACTGTTCAAATAAAGGTCATCCTCCGAATGTTTAGGAAACATCACGAAATGATTTGTTTTATTGGACATATTCTAGCTTATTATATGCGCTTTCAACGGTCAGCCTTTTTCAAATTAAAATTTTATTTTTCACTCTTCTTAACTCATCATAGATCAGTTTTTGTTTAATTAAAATGTGAAATGATTACTACACTCCAAAATCATAAGCCTTTCCGAATAGTCAATCTATTGATGATGAGTTTCAAAATATAATAAAATTTAAGTAAATCTATAGAAAAAGGCAACATTTAGCTATGATTTTGTCATTTAAGACTCAAAAGTGTTTCATTATAATTAATTCAGGTTTGTCTTTAAGCATATCGAATTTATTTTATGCCTCAGCTCATTGTTTTCAAAACTTTGATATACGGACCGGTTACGCTCCACAAAATATAAATTTTAGGTCCGACAACTGGCCGCGGTATAAATTTGCGAAATGATGGCTTGGCCAATCCCGAAAACTATAGTCCTCGGCTAAACGACAAATGACCAACACACTTCCTCCTACGAACACAAATAAATCATCATAATGCCACGCCTCCCGACCCACCCATAGCATCGCACCCGACACATTTCGAATTCGGATCCTGCGTAATAACAACTGTTCTTTTATTTTAACCACGAATTCTTAAACATGGCAACCGTATCGCACGCTTACGGATTGACTGCTTATTAAGGTTCCTTTTTCGTTAAAAGGAACCTTAATAATGATCCTTTCTCTACGTAGGTATGCTCCTTATGCAAAATGCTTCCTCATTATTTTGGCATCTGTTGTGCGTCGTCGAGGTCAGAGACTGTGAGCGAGAGAGAGAAGAAGAGAGGGAGTGAGTGATCTTTCCTTTTCCTTAACGAACCGAGGGGTTAGCCGGAGGAATGAAGGCTCTCCGCCCCCACTAGTGTGTGTTGCGAGAAGGTAGAGAGAGAGAGAGAGGCGGGGGGCTCTGGCTTGGCCGGGCGTGGCGGGAGAGAGGGCGAGGCGGCCGGGAAGGAAGGAGGAGATCCAAAGAGGTGAAGTTGAGGCGATCGTGGCAACATTCCAGGGGTGGAAACTTATGTTTCGGAGCCGGCGCGAGGAAGACAGATGGAGGCGAAGGCGGGTTATGCGGCCGGGTGCAGGGGGGAGGAAGAGAGAGAAAGGGATACTGTATGAATGAATGAATGGGGCGTAGTGGAGGAAGGGTAGTGAGGATGGACGGAAAGGGATGTGTGGGGGGAGGGATACGTCGGATAAAAAGGGGCCCTCTCCGCGAGCGTAAAAAGGGACCGGATTAGGGACTGGCCCATTGGGTCCTTAAACCCCCAACCCCGCACTCCCTCCTCAAACGGGTCACCGGGAGAGGGCTAAGAGAGGATAGGGACGGCACCACGCACACACCCTCTTCCCCTATTCTTTAAACCCTACGCCGCCGCCTACCGCTTTTTTCCCATGGACGAAGTGTTTTTATTTTTTCCCCCCTTAACCCTCCGCCCCACACTTCCAAAGCAAAAGCCGTGTGCCCAGGGCGGGATCCTTGCACGAGAGCCGAACAGGTGTGCGAGGATCGAGGATTCGGAAAAGTCGCACGCTTGGCGAGGTGAGAAAGAGAGAGGTAGGCAGAAGACGAGAGATGAGGGGGTGGAGACGAATGAATGAACGCGGGGGCGTCGCCTTTCCAATATGAGGAGGCGTCGGCAAATTATACCGGGCGCAGAATGGGAGGAGGGCGGCAAACCGGAAGTGGATCACAATGCGAGAAGATCATCGCATCTCTTTGAGTCGAAGACATTTTCGAAGTGCCGTGATCGCGTCAGAATCTGACGTTTTCAAACGAATATATAAGATTATGAATTTCTAAAGTATTTCCCGGGAGGCTTAAAGGTATTGTTGTCAAGAGTTTAGGTGGAATTATTTTGTACATTCTCCCTTAAATAATTCCCGACCTCGTCCATTCAGAAATTTCTTGCGCAGTCAACCGAAGCGAACCCTTCGTTCGTCTTCGCAAGAGCACCTTTTATCCCAATAGTTTACCGGCTTGAGTGCCAAACATAATGAGATGCGGGGATGGATATTGACAATCGCACGGGGATTTCGAGAACTCGTAAGCTGCGGAACGATTAGTAAGGAACGCAGTCACTAAAGGTTGGTTATACTACCGGGCCATATAAAAAGACAGGGTTGGGGATCGTGACTCCGGGGTAAAGTTTAGTGCACCACTTTTAGTTGCATTGTAGTAGCCTCCTAGTATGTACTCCTAGTCTTAGGATACACTAAGCGATTGCGTGATAATCGGGGACCCGAGCGTGTTGTAAAAAATAACATTCATTCTGGCTCATTTAACATTCTGAAGAGGTTTCAGAAGCGTCCAATTTGATCATGTATCCCTCATTTAAAATTGGTATCGAACCTGGGACTTCCTGGTCAATAACTCAGCGCTCAACTAATCTGAACTACCCTGTTCTTGTGCACTAACCTATTCATAAACACGATATAAAAAACAGGTATTCTAAACTATTAGGTTGTCCATTTGTGATGCACTTGTGTTGCTTGTTTAGTTTGTGTATTTGTTTGTATTACGAATGTTATTTTTTATTTGAGTGTTTATGCATACATTATGGGTTGATTTCAATTAGTTTAATTTTCAGCCCTGGAAGTGATTTCTGAATGCACAATTCAGGCCTCTGTTAATTATTATCTACTGTACGTTATCGTTGATACTATCGCATCCGGAATAAAAAATAACACCGAGAATGCATGAGCAATTTATTATTAGGTAATCTACCGTTTGAGGTAGGTTTTTCGATGGACACAACTATCAAATAAACATTTTGTGACTCCCCACCTAGCAAACTAATCTATATCAGATCCCTCTTCATCTCTGTGTACTTCTATCCTCCCTTCATCCCGTCCAACATCCCTATCCTGTTCCTGCCCTTACCTCGCTTGCCCAACATTCTCCCCTCTATTACCGTCTTCAACATTCCACTACCGCTCAATACGCCTTTCATCCATTTTT
Source organism: Hetaerina titia (assembly GCA_037158775.1). Lineage (NCBI taxonomy): Eukaryota > Metazoa > Arthropoda > Insecta > Odonata > Calopterygidae > Hetaerina > Hetaerina titia. Next base: position 53,840,191 of record CM073773.1, read on the forward strand.
CCTGCCTCCATAGGATTTCTCTCAACAAACCCCTCTCCTCACCCACCATCTCTAGTACTTCCTCATTTGTTTTCCTTTCGGTCCATTTCACCTTCTCCATTCTTCTCCACACCCACATTTCAAAAGCCTCCAATCTACGTCTATCCTCCTGCTTCAGTGACCACGTTTCCGCGCCGTACATAGCTACGCTCCATATCAGAGTTTTTACGAGTCTTGTCTTAACATCCCTACTCAACGTCCCCGTCATCAACTTTCTCCTCCTTGAGAAAGCCTCCTTGCCTAGCGCAATTCTTCTCCTTACGTCCCTACCACTTTGACCGTATTGGTTCAAAACACTTCCGAGATATGTAAACTGTTCTACCTGCTCTATTTTTTCCCCGCCTATTTTAATATTTAGCTTAGCCTTTTTCTTTCTGGAAAATCGCATAACCTTTGTTTTATTAATGTTGATTCTCATCCCATATTTATCGCACTGAACCTCCAATTCACTCAGCAATGCTTGCAACCCCTTGGCCGACTGAGCTACTAATGCTTGGTCATCAGCAAACCTAACCGATTTCACGAATTCCCCTCCGACTTTCATTCCTACCTCCAGTTCTTCCCATGCCTCTTTAATCATTTCCTCCACATATACGTTGAACAGAACCGGTGACAATGGGCAGCCCTGCCTTACCCCTCTTCCTAACACTGCCCATCCGGACTGTCCGTTCCCCACTCGCACCTGAGCAGTCTGAGATATGTACAGGTTGCGGATCAGTCTCCTGTCCCTCCAATCCATTCCTATTTTCTGCAATACACGCATTAATTTTTCCCATTTCACTCTATCAAACGCTTTTTCGAAATCTACAAAACAGGCAAAAACGTCCAGGTTGTATTCTATGCATGAGCAATATCGGATGATTTTTCATATCTAGCGTAACTAAACGTGCATTGTATAACGTGTATTGTCTTTGGTGGAACAGATGTCAAAGATGGCTAACAGATATACTGTAGCCGGGAAATAGCCAGCAACTTTATGGTGCAATAAGACCAAGGAGATTTAGTCCCTTAAACATATCATAATACGAGATATAAAATACATCCACTCGTATAAAGACCTAAAGATAAAATTCAAATATGTGACTAACAATAATAGAGACGAAAACTCTTGCAATTTTCCACTTCATAAATACTTATTTTCAACTGGTTTCGTTTTACAACATCATTTTCAAGTCATTTACTTGAAAATGATGTTGTAAAACGAAACCAGTTGAAAATTAGTATTTATGAAGTGGAAAATTGCAAGAGTTTTCGTCTCTGTCATTATGGAAGTTCCATCATTTCAAACCTGAATGTACAATTTATTTGACTAATTTTTGGGCACATTGCCGTTCATTTCACAGCCAAAGAATCTTTTATACACGCCAAGAATGAAATGGGTATATATTTTTATCCGAATAGTCACTTCATTTTCCAAGCTGAGGTCAACAAATTTGGAATCGCTCAGCCTTTTTTTATTAATGTCACCTCGTGGTAAAAATGCACTTTACGGGATGTCAGCGACAGAGATTGAATGGATAATTGTGGACGTAACGATTTCATATGAATTGAAAATTAGAGTTGTGTTTTTTTACCGATTACGTTAAATTGGGTTCCATCGTAGATTTGATTCGGTAAGAATTAGAAAAAAAACCTGAGCGCTTCCGAAAAGATTTCTATTATCTCCATTATTAGGTATCATCATTACAGTTAAAGAAGTTCGATGAACGCCGACCTTTGATTATTCGATGGCCATTATCGAGAACCAGATCACCCAATTTGTAGATCACCTTCATAGGCCTCAGAACCGTCTTCCTGTTATATATTTTTGCTCCCTCTCATTTTAAGGTCTTCTCCGAGTTTAATGATGTGAACGGCTAAGGGTACAAAATCACCGCCTTCAGTATAAAATTCTTTTTCTCCTTTGTAATGTTAAACTAAGATTACCTTTTTATTTGTTTCACATAAAAATATGTTTTGGAGGAAAACAATGAAGATATCAAAAATATAGCATCCCCGTTGATTGTCCAAATATTAAAAAAAAAACGTGAAACCAATTATTTTTGCCTAATGTCATCGTGTCAAATCAAAGATCAACGAGAGATCAAATTCTCATTTACCTGAAGTTGGCTTTGAAAGGTGAACCGATGACTGGTGGTTATATCCTACCATGTACTCCGAAGAGAAAATAACACTTTTTATCTCATCTTCACCAAAGAGACACTTTCCGTAGTAATGAAATCCAAATACAGAAGTCAATCGTCAATGCAAGCTGTCATTAATGAAATGGGAACATAAAGGTATTTCTGGCAATTTAAGTTACGAAAACATTTTTAGTTTTTAGTAACGTAAACAATTTTCTGAAACGATAGTTCGTCCATCTTATGGACAATAACTTTGAAGTGATAGTAGGACTTCCGTATTCTAATAAACCATTAAGACGCCACAAGAGATGAGATTCGGGTGACGCATGGGAGATAGTTCGAAGTTGAGCATGCCCACAAAAACTCTACACAGCCGTGGTTCACCAGATACAAGGTTGTACAGTTTTCTTATCTCACTACATTGGCAAATTTAAGTGACGTATGAAAACGTTTGAGAAAGAGAATAGGAAACCACCTTAATTATTAATTACATATAGGTCCCGTTACAAAAGTATAGACGGTTTCGATTCTACAAATGGATAATAAATCCTGGCAACTATGAAACTCTGCTAACTGTGCCGGGTGTCGTACAATGGGGCAAGCCATATCCACGCGATGCTCATTACCCCTTTCACAGCTGACTCCAGAGCGGCAGATTCGGAGCATAACCTTTTTGAAAATGTTGCATGTTACATCACCTATGAAGACTTTCAACGGAGTAGAGGGATCAAAGATTTTTAAATGTAACCAACCATATTGGGAAATATTGGAGTTGACTGGAGAAATTAGCAGGCAATTCAATACATGAATGTTAATCGGACGACATATGTTAGGGAAACCGAGGGAAGATCTGTAGGCAGTTATAGGTAGGAAAAGGGGGCAGGACTGTCCATATTGACTGTGCTATTTAATATATGTACAGAGAAAAAGTTAATGGTGGCATGGGAAAGAGCTAGAGGGAAAGGAAATAAGGGGATAGAGGAATAAATCAGCTTGGTTTGCAGAGAACAAAGCAAGTGTCAGTTAGATGGCATAATATTGAAAGAATTGCTGAGTGTTTACAGAGTCAATGCAAGAGTCACGGGAAGAATAAAATTAACTACAAGAATCCCAATATAGTTATAACCTCCAAGAGGAATGAGCAGTGCAGGTATGTTGGAGGAAAATGCGCGCTATAGTAGGATATTAGGAGAACTCCGGGTGTGATTAGGAGAATTTAGGCTATAAATCATTCACTAGAAGGTGAGAGTTGATACATACGCCAAGATATATATATATATATATATATATATATATATATATATATATATGTATAAGTAAAGAATAGTAAAGCCTTTAATGCGCGGGGGGTATATTTCTCGATGGAATCGACATCTGTTCTTTGAGGTAAGCGAATAATCGTAGAATGTGATGAAGTTTTTTTAGGAGAGAGTATCTAATTTGGAGAGAGAGGAAGACTAGCATCTAAGTTTTAACTGTTGTGTGAGAAGAGAGGTAATTGGTGGTTGAAATCGGAAGGCCAAAGAGGTGGATGGAGAGGATATGGAGAGGTAATGGGATACTACGAGAAATAACTACGATGGAAGGGAGAATATTATTTAATTAGGGTAGGAAGAGTAAGAAAATAGGCTTCAAGGGCAGCATAAACCATTGATAAGTGATTTTTACACTACTGAAACTGTTAAAATATTGTTTGCATGTTATGTGAACGGCATTACAAGTTGTATTTCAAAAGTGAATGAACTGTTAACGGAACGCGATTTTGAACGGTATATGAAATTGAAGAGTAAGTGATTATGGACGGATTGTGGCGAAGGACGGTGCGTAGTATGTTCTCGAATGGTGTAAACCTAGCACACGGGTGATGGTAAATGTAATAATGTAGTAGGTAATCCTTTAATCGTCATTGTATATAAGAGCATTGTCTATCTGCTCTTCTTGTGATGCATGCATGTTCATGTCATTTAACATATTATTATTATGTATTGTAAGATTATGTATTATATAGATGTAGATGTCATGAGTGACAGCTGACCAGACTTGACCGTTGCCACCAGGACAATTGCCTAATTGCAACGAATAATATCGAATAAATAAATAATGGTAATCCGAATAAATGGAGAACTGAAAAAGAACTAATACAGAGCAACAAGTAGAGATCCACGGGGCACGTACCTCGAACGTAGCATATAAACGTAGGAACCGTATAAAACACGAATTTAAAGGGTAGACTATTCTGAATAACCTTTCAAAAGATCATAAACGAATTGATTGAAATCTTAGTAGAGTGCTTAACTTTGAAACATTATTATATTAGGAGTTACCTTGCCGTGATTTTTTATTCTCATTGCATTACTGGTAAGAAAATGACTAGAGCATCAACTTTTCAAAGTATTTCCTAAGAAGTAACAGTATTAAATGTTTATTATAAGATATTTTTGATCAAATTCTATTTCAATACAACTATTTATTTCTATTCTCTGTTAGGTAAATTAACAAGAACGTTCAACTAAAATGTATGACAAACCAGGCAAAAGGTTTTTAGCATGTATAAAGTTTTAACATGCATTGCCCAAAAATTAAAGACAATAATTATGTAATTTTACTGAAGGACACATTACATTTTGTTTGTTAATATTTACATTTATTCTTGGAGCATGGCTTTAAAAATATTTTTCACATACGATTTTCCAGGTTTAGGAATTATATAAAAAAATATCAATATTTTTCATACCATCAGTAAGAGCCATTACATAATATCTATTTCTTTTAGAAATTGTAGAAACAGCGTTATTGAATTAAAATGAAACAACTGCTTCAGGTATTTGGCGGAACGTAAGTACTAACGGCGGTATTTTAATGCTGAAACCCTTGAAATATGTAGGAGTAATTCAGATATCAAATTACTTGAACCCAATATAGTATTTCACGGAGATAAGAATAAAAAATTAATCTCTTCCGGTCGCATTAAAGCGCCCCTGCGGAGAAAAACCCATATTTTACGTTTTTCACTTTCACTCCTTATCAACTTTTCCTTTTGGCCACCGCTTAGATGCTCGGCGTATCACAAAAAACACATTAGTCCCCGAAAACGAAGCGGTTCATCCCGGAGATAATGTGCCCTTTCATTGCCCCTTCCCCTCTTCCCCCAGACATTCCCAAACCTCTCTTTAACCCCCACTTCTACAACCCCATCCCCCTAATGACCATTGCTCTAAATAAAATGCCAAAATGGGAAGGAGTGGAGAGAAATATGACGCATAAAGATGCAAAAATATGTGACTCATTCATATTAGCACACACACCATTATGCCAACAGATACACATGTGTGTGTGCATATTTTTACATATATAAAAACACAAAACATATATATGTAGATTATATATATAGATATATATTATATATATGTATATATATAGATATATATTATATATATGTATATATATAGATATATATTATATATATGTATATATATAGATATATATTATATATATGTATATATATAGATATATATTATATATATGTATATATATATATATATATATATATGATTTCTTCGAAGTAACACGGAAGTGTTGAATAAAAAACTTAGACAGCAACCACACATCACGAGAACACATAAAAAGAACACTCACAATAATAGCTTGATAATTTCGACGGACTCGAACTCCGTCTTCTTCGGAAGATAAGATATGACTCATATGTAGCACTCTGAGTCCTATCTTATCTTCTTTTTATAATATATATATATATATTATAAAAAGATATTTTTATATATTTGTGTTTGTGTATATAATTGGTAGAGAAGGAACAAAAGGCATACACTTTACAAAAAGCACATGGAATAGGATATAATAAGGCGGTAATATTATTATAACAAGTATATTATTATAAGCACACTAATTTCAAATGGAAAAGTATACGTGTACATACATATATACATATACATACTTAAAAAGGAAACCTCTTTAATTACACCCGTTGCACATAATAATCCATCTTGATCGCTCCGCTGACAGCAGCCCACTCACGCCCCCCGCAATCTCACCAACCCCAGGAGAGTGCTCAAATACGCCAGCCTCCCCCGCTTCCCTCCTTTCCGAGCCCCTTCCTCGCCGCAGGCTGGACGGGGAGGTGGAGAGAGAGGGGTGCCGCGGGTCGCGCAAGACCGCACCCATTCGCCTCACGCGCACCCCGCGGGTCTGAGGAGACGGGGTGCGGCACGGGAACGGGGTGAAGAGGACGTGGTCGGGCGGGGTTGGGGTTATAGGCCGGAGCACCCATATCCTTGAAGGGTGGCGTTCTGTACCCTGGAGAAGGAGGGTTGGGCACGTTGGTGGGGGAATATTCCCATCACCCCCGGTCCCCCACCAACCCGCCCATCCGTCCAGAAGCCACAAATTATCTCCGGCGGCGGCGAAGGTACACACACACCCACACCGTGGGTTATGGGAACGAGTGGATGGCGCGGGAGGGGAGGGGTGTCCCCAGATGGGGATGGTTGTGTTGCGAGTGGTGGGGTGGATTTCGCCCGCCCCAGCGCCTCAACTGCTCTCCGGATTTCAGCTTAATATCCAGCTCGTCTATCTCCCTCGCGCCCTTTTCCACCTCCTCCGGCAATTTCCATCCTACTCCCATTCCTCCCCTCCCCTTTCAACGCCCACTTCCCCTCCGCCTCTGCCTCCCGCGCAACGGAAGAGAGAGTTAGGGATTCTCGTTTTCGCGCACCCATTTTACCCCGACCGGAATGCAATCCTCGTGGGTGCAGCCTCCTCCTCCCCCCCCCGTCCCCAATCCCTCCCGTATGATTGCCCGTGAATCCATGCACGCGCCCTCGTTTATTTGATCTCGATCGGATTCGCATTAACCGCTCGCCTGCGGTTTGGGTGTCATGGTGTTGTATGATGGACCTACTTATGTTCGTTCAGCTACGCGTATTTCATTTTATGGGTAGTTTTGCTGCGTAGGAAATTCATGAACTTAGGCAGTGAGTCTGTGCGGTTATTATACCACCGCATCGTTATGTATACATTTGAAGAGAACATTCCCCTTAAATTAGCATTATAATGGGGAAATTATCCATGAGGGTATGAAAAGATTTCCTTTTCTTTTCATCATCGTTATTTTTACACGAGGCCCTAATATTTTCCTCTATTTTCTTTTTTCTCCTCCTCTCAAATCTTACGAAAATGTTATTATTCATTCAACACTTCACCACTAAGCTAAGATTGCTTCCCTGAATTTCTCCAGTATGCCTTAACCAATTTTAAAATATTGCACATAAAATTACACCCTTATATCTTTTCGTTTTATCCCACTTTATTCGTTATAAGAATATAGTTTTTTACATTCCTCGGCTGATCCCTTTCCTGTCCAAGCATTTTACTAATAAATTCATTTCTCAATCTATTGACAATCCGTTTATTTTTTCATTTCACTAGATCATGCCAATGTCCTTTTCTATATATTTTTTGTCTCGTTTTGTCATTCTTATGATGTAAACAAAAAAATACCGGGACCATAAACTTGAATGGCACTATATAGCAATAATAATAATAATAAAATTATAATTAATAAATAAAATAATAATAATAATAACAATAATAAATTTAAATTAATAATAATAATTAAAAAATACCACACACACACTGAAATAAAATAATAATAATAAAATAAATAAAAAATAATAAAAAAACTTACAACCACTCGATCACTAGGGTGAGTTACGAAATAACTTTCACTCTCGTGAAACACATTCATACACACATCCAGGGTTTGCAAGGATCCCTCCTTTGTCAGTGACCCGTCAATCACACAAATAAATGAAAATTATTAAAGGATGTTAAGAAACAAAACAACTTACGTGAATACGCAGTCACTCAATCACTCAGGTATGCTCGAAAACATTGATCTTTGTGATTCACAAATACTCACACGCTCAGGGTTTACCAGGATTCCTCCCAGGCCAGGGACCCGCCAATCACACGAAAATAACTAAACGGAAAATAAGGGACTTCGGTATAAACGCAGTCACTCAATCACTCAGGTGTATAGGACTTTTGTGAAACGCACGTACTCACACATTCAGGGTTTACCAGGATTCCTCCTAGGTCAGGGACCTGCCAATCACACGAAAATAACTAAACGGAAAATAAAGACTTCGGTAAAAACGCAATCACTCAGGTGCATCGGACCTTTGTGAAACGCACGCACTCACTCACGTATCATTCTTATGATTTTGAGTAAACACCTCAAGTGTTAGATTTATGAGGTTTTTATTCGATTCGCTTTCCCAAATGACCAAATATCAGAAATACGAAGTGAAAACGTGCGTGAGAAAACATCTACCTATCACTTCGATATCCTTATTTAATATTAACTCATATTTAATGAAGCAGTCTACCATAGGCTTAGCCTAGAGAGACGAATTAATTCCGATCAATGCCCTTATCCGTTTCCTATATCTACCTTCATATTTCACTTGTAAGTGTAATGTCATTCGTGCCGCCTCCCTCCTTCTTCATGAGACGTGTTTTTTCGTTTTATTTCTTCTTAATGTACGAGTATTCGTTGATTTACACATTCATCGTGCCATTTAATCCAGTCTTCTCAGGCCTTTTCTGGCCTCCACGGGGTTTCCACAGTTCTGTACAATGTTCTGAGGGTTTAAACACGTTCACTTTTTACGTTTATTCATTTTCTTCTACATTCCATGAGAATTCCAAAACTACCTGTAGACGGCCCTCTAATGCAAAAATTGCTCTTCATTGACTTCAGTAACTGGCTCTTTTATAAATTTCTCTCTTCCTTCAATCATGGCTTCTATTCTTCACCCCAGTTTCTAATCGATATCTTATGAATATTTCCTTTTTATTCCAATCCTCCAAATTCCACGTCATGGTCTCCCTGCTTTCCCCTCTGCGAATGTATGAATCACTGAGAGGGACTCCCCGCGGGAAGTAGCTTATAGTCACTTCTCAGGGACAGTTATTAACTCCGCTTCAATTGGTCATTGAATCCGCATTCAGCAGAGAATAGGCAATTCGATTATTGGCTCGGTCCCCTGGAATTTTCCAAATGCATTTTAAAACACATGTTGCTCGAAAACCACGAGAAAAGATGAACCATGAATTCTTTTGGCTGAAGGAATTAAGATGAGAGCCCCTCTTGTCCTTAATGAAGTGGGAAGATCAAAACTTTAAAAAGGTACCGAGAACGGTAGTTTACTTGCAGCTGGGTGAACAGGGTGGGTTCCGAAAGTAATGCAGTTTTTTTTCCGCTCTTATTGGTCGGAGTGGAATCGAGTGGGTGGGTGGACGCTAAGCTTTGCCGCAAAACCGGTCTCAATGCTCTACAGAGTTTAACTAAAGAATTAAATAAAAATCACAATTGTGTATATCCGAGTAGGTATAAACGCATGCACGCATGTGTGTGTGTACAAAGTGCTAACCGAAAGTATTGCAATTAAATTTTCCACGCCGCACCTAATGGTAGGAGTGGAATCCATATACATGAAGTACGTGGTGCGGACGCTAAGCGGTCTCAGTGTTCTCTAAGCTGTGGATGCGGCAGGACATCAGTTATTGTAAAACTCTGCGCACCGATCGTGTCACAAAAAAATGGAATCCCCGACCGGGCAACGTTACGTGATTACTAAGTTTTGTGCTAAACTGTAAAAACCTCTTGAGGAGTCTAACAACATTTTTGTGAGACTTACGGGGACTCTGCTTTATCCTACTCATAAGTTTTTAGGTGTTTAAAGGCCTTCAAGGTGGGCCTGGAAGAGGTTCACGATAAACAGCGCTCCGGGTGACCGTCAACCAGCAAAACCTACAGTAATGTGGCTCGTGTTCGACAATTGTTGGACTCTGACCGTCGATTGAGTAGCAAGATGGTTGCCAATAAACTGAACTTGTCACCTACTGTTGTGCTTCGCATTGTTACTGAAGATTTTTAGTGATGAGGAAACTGTGCGCCTAGCTCGTGCCCACGGTGTTTGCCGCAAAGCGCTACAAGTCCGCGAGTTCCTGCCCAAACACCAGTTACCAACGCTGTCCCAGCTCCCTATAGTCCTGACGCCACCCCTGCAGACTTCTTTTTGTTCACTTGGATTGAGGCAACCTTGAAAAGATCCCGCATTTCGTCCATAGAAGAGATTCAATCAGCTGTGACAAGACCTTGCGAGAGGTTCCTGAAGATGCCTTCCAGGGCGTGGACTGGTCATGACAGAATCGCTGGAAAAAATGCGTAGAGGCCCAAGAACAGTACTTTGAAGAATTTTAAGTGTTAGTGCAAATCTTTTCAATAAATTACTTAAAAATGAATGATAACATTACTTTCGTAGCGCACCCTAAGCGTAATTGTGAAATTGTTATATCAATGTTCAAAGTTTGATTTAAAGGTCGATGTGCTCTTTTCGGAGAAATGCAAAATAAATAAATAAACTCTGAGGGAGGTATTATGGGCCCCATAATATATGGCCTGATTGTACCACTAAAAAAATAATAATTGAGATAGACACCACCTTGAAACATCCAAGTACCTATCCTTCCTTTCTTCGTAGGGCACAATCGTAACAAAATCAAACCGAAGCACCTAAGTTTAATTTTTTTAAAGAAAATTTATTCCAAAGCTTAACTTGGACAAATATGACCGTAGGATATAGAGAGATACGTATGATTGTAAGTGTACGTAAGCTTCTTTTGTTGCAATTATATAGTTATATGAGCAAGTAAGTTCATATTTATACAAAAAAGGGCTTCTACTTTAAGCAACCCCAGCCATTCATCCTTACAGCGACTTGTGGAATATTAATCTGTTGTAAATTAATGTTTTCGCCAATATTCCATTTCGGTCTTTTTCTTGTCAAATATATTTATCGTTTGCATTGACGCTGTTCATTTACTCAACCGGATTCGACTTCTCCTTCCTTCCTCTTCAATCCCTCCCACCACTCCGTTCCGGCCTCCCAGTTTGATTAGGCTCAGGAGTTTTTAAAAATCCTGCTAGGACTAAATCCTGAAATTGTACTTAGTATTTTCCACAGTAAAATCTTTTTAGATACTATGGCTTTAACTGTTAATTTCAGTGTGAATAATTATTTATACCATATCTAGGTTAACAAAGTTAACATTTTATGCAACTTAAATGGTTAATATTAACCATTAAAATTTTTTTTTAAATTATTAATAAAATATTTATATATTTAAAATTCTTTTTGACTGGATTATGACTTACTCGCTTATTCCAGCGATTCGCTACCGGGATCTGCTTTCGCATTAGTTTTATAAATTTTTGTTAAGTTAAGCATAACCTGGCTTAGGGTTCGAGGTTGAAGTCATTTTCTGGAACATGAAAGTCATGAACCATAGTTAATAATGAACAATGTTGATAAACATGAATAATGTTGATGTGGCAATCGTAAATCTGGCTATTTTAAATTCTACAATTTTTGTTAGTTTAGTAGGGAATTTAATTTATTTAAAATACATTCCTAGGATCATAAATCCGTTGGCATCTAAACGATAATATACATTTTGAAAGTATTTCAGGACATATCATCGCCTACAATTGAAATATTTTTTCTAAGATATAACTTTCAGTCTACTTTAATTGAAATATGTTTTTAATGGGCATATCTTTTGCCACTAAGAAAATATTTGCTCATGTGTTAAGCGTGTTTTATGGCGTCGCAATACTTTTTAAATGTCTGTCTTATCTAGACCGTTTTTTCTTCTTTAGCTTTAAATAACATTAATGCTTTATTGTTTTGAATATTTTTTTCACAAATTATCTACCTTTTTATGAAGCAAAATAAATTCAGTCTTTGGTCACCTTTTTCCTCCGGTAAATCTTAATTATGGCCGCATGCGTACATCCGTAAGGTTTTAACTCCGCGGGGCCTTCTCCCGTGCCACAATAAATTTTTGTCTTCTTTCTTTCGCTTGTCCCTTCCACCCTTTTCTCTCGGCTTCACCCTCCCACCGTCTCGCCACACCCCCACCACCACCGCCTTGCCCATTCAGTCCTTCCCCCAAGTGCCTTTTCCACATCAGCCCTTCATAACTTTCTCCCGCCTATTCGCCCTTTCCGTCCCTTGCTTTTCCTTTTGTCCTCAGTTGAAGAGCATGCCCTTTTGTTTTCCTTAGTAGCGTGTTGCTCTTTGTACTCCTCTTTTTCTCGCTTCGCGCCGAGTGGTCACACCCCTTTCGCATCTCCAGTTCCTTTGGGATTGAAGTGAGTAGGTATTAACGGCAACTGGATTACTTATGTGACGAAATCCCGAAATTAAAAGTGCTCCACTCTCCTCTGAAGCAAACAAACGTAAATCACTAAATGACATGTTTGTTGGTTGGTTTTTGATATTTATGACATTTTATTTCTCCTTGTGTCCTGAATATCTTAATGATTTTCACGGTAATTAACCACGTCATTAATTTATTTATTCGTAAAATAACACGCATGTGTTTCAATGAATTATGAAATATATGGGGTTTAATGTCTCCATTGTAGCAGTATACGGGTTCAATTTTAGGTTTGCCGAACACGACAAGCCCGAAATGAATATTTTTGGACATTGCTAATAGTTTTCCGAATATTTAAAACTAAATTTGATCCCAATTGCTTTCACAATAGCCCTTATGGCCATCGTTATTTTCTGAAAACCAACGGCTCTTGCATTTATGGCTATTTATAATTTTAATATTCACCTCTTTAACTCTACTCTAGGAGTGGGGACCATGAGTTGCATGGACATGAATTAATAGAACTTCCCCCTTTTTACTTCCCAGTTCTGTATTATCTGTCGTGGAGGGTTATGATGTAGATTGTTGTTGTTAATTTTTATTCCCTCCTTCTTAGTACCCCAAGGTACTACTTTATTGGGTGAAATTTACCAATTTTTTTTAACTAGGTTTTCCGTCAGTGCGTATATAAATTTGAGCGTTTTTTTCCATATATTTAGTGAATATCTTTTCACTTTTCACTCCATATTTCTTGTCTTCCCTTATCCCTCACCCATTCCGCCTAGTCTGTGCACTCCCTGCCACACTCATTTTGGTTGATTGCGAGGTATTAATTTAGATATAAATGTACCTTTGATTTCAGGGATAATATTTTTTTCCATGAAAGAAAGGAATGTCCCATTTTAAAATTTTATTTTGATGAGAATAATTTGGAAATCATTGAGTCGGTTAAGAATTTTGCTTAAATTATCCCTAATAGTACATCTCAACATTCTCACCTCCGTACATCTTCAAGCAAAGTGTTTCATCTACTCAATACTCCGCAAGCCGCCGCAAGGGCGTGTGGCGGGGGGTGCTAGGGCACCACCCGTAATTAAGAAAGAGAAAAAAAAACCGCATGCAAAAGCCACAAACACAAGATCGTATACATTCCTGCTAAAACCCTTAAAACCCACACACATGCAAACAACAAACTAACTCGTTGTGTTTGAGTTAATTCTAACGTTTTATTGGTTGTTCCTGTTTGAATAAAGAATTGTCCTCTATTTTTCTCATCTAACACCAGTATGAAAATCCTGTGCATAAGTCATGGCCCTAAAAACGTTTCATTGACACTGAGATGGTTCAGCGTAGAAGCCTGGGTCTTTGGACACTTAAATTACAGTAGACACGTACAATTTTAATTATTTCAACCAAGTTTGGTAAATACGTGTTTTCGTATTCCGTTGTTCCGTTCTAGTTATGAGCGATGCCAGAATGATATTATTGAAAAGTTCTTTGCGGTTTGATCGGAATTTGATGCGCATTTAATTCTTTGTCCCCCAACATACATTCCCATTCGATCCATCGATATAACATTAGAGAAGAAACACGGCTTTGGAGATAGAGGATGTGGAGCTATTGGCTGTTGAACAAATTTTCACAAGGAAGAAAATCCTATAGCCAATAAAAATAATGAAGAAGAACTCCAGGGGGGCTTCTAACCCCCCGACCTGAACACCCACTTGACTTTGGATAGTGCATAGTCTTCTTCCAAGTTCAAGTTTCCATTCGATTCTCTCCCCATAGATGGTCACCTGGTGACCGAAATACCGGTATTGGAGTTCTTCTTCATTATTTTTATTGGCTTTAGGATTTTCTTCCTTGTGACAACAGCTTTGGAGAATGATATGAAAATACAGAGAACTACACATTATTCAAATAAACCGAGCAAAGAAATCGGAAAATGTCTTCGGCAGCACGCAGGCAGTCAGCCCAGAACAGAAGAAGAATGAAGAGTCAAACACAGATACTAAACAAGGTGGATAAAAGGAATCTGGTGACAAATGATAAGACATGAGTCATCTAGAGAAAAGAAAACGTAAAGAAAAAGATCATCATAATGATAGGAGGAACGTGGGACGGCAGATTCTGGACAAGAGTAATTCTGTCCTTTTTCGTAAAGATTCGTAATGAACAAACAAAACGCCTTTCATTCTTATTGAATTTCCTTGGTTGAGAGATAATGAAAACACGAAAATCACAGGCACGACTTAAATTTTAGAATAATACAAACCGTTCAATTTTCAAGTTGAGACGGAAGGAACAATCCTTTTACAGCATTATACAGGTAGACGAGACCATAGTGATTAGTTAAGGGAAACTGAGGACAGAATCGATCCGGAAAAAGAATAATTTTTCCTTTACGCAGTTCGAGACTGGGGAGCTTTATCTACATCGACATAAATACACCACGGTCTCCCGCAAAAATGTGTGTGGAAGGAGGTTTAAGCACCAGTTAGAGAGGGTGATTGATAAGGGAGTGGGTGTTAAAAGGGCTAGGGCAAGGTAAAAATATAAACTCATAATCCTGAAAATATGTGAATGTTTGGTAAACATATATACTCGTTAGCGGCAAAACTTAATCTTAAATGAGTGCTAAATTTATCCACCACAGAAGTTCTAGGGTATATTAAATTAAATTGAAGGGAATAAATATGAACCACAACCACTTACACGATAGGCCATCACCTTGCTGAGATAGGTCAAGCAGGACTGAAAAGCAATAGGGGGAAATTCTATTAATCCACGGCTTCGACATAAAAATAAAATACGACGCAGATGACGTTAGTTTATCTCCAGGAAGAGAATATTTTGATGGCGAGAATGAGAGGGCAGTAAGGCAAGGTAAGGTTTATCAGCAACCAGTGCTCTCGATCTCTATCATGTCCCATGCTGCTCAAGTGCAAGTGGTAGATGATGAGTCCGGTTGGGTAGTGAGGAAGAGGTCTAAAGCAAGGGCGTTCATTACCACTAGTGGTTTTGACCGAAAATGAGAAGAAAATGGTTAAATACGGTAGGGAGACCTGGAGATTGGGTTGAAAGTTAGTGAACAAGTCATAAAATCTTTTAGATTTGCGGGTGATAAAGCTTTAGTTTGCCAGTCAGCCAAGGTTTCGCGAGCAAGCTTTGATTATGGTATTGAAAAGCCAGTGATTTATATCTACAACATCTACATAATGCTCCGCAAGCCGTCACTAGGATGTGTGGCAGGAGTTGGTAGGTCACCAGCCATTCTATATACGACAACCTTCTACCCGCAATTCAGACACTTATTACGGGTTAGTATTCTACGCATACCGTATGGACAATTCACAAATACAATAGACGATATATACATTCACCTAAACCCCACCTGGCACTTAGGTATGGCACACACTACGTATTGGACGATAATCAGTAATAGTAGAATCAACGAAAGAAATAATTTTGCGGTTTTCGAGGAAGGTTAAAGTTTAACAACAAAATATTACGTCAGAAACTAGATCAGATGGAAGAATTTATTTATCTCGGAAGTTTTCTGGACCAAAATGGTCAAAGTAGAAGGGACAAAATATGCCCATGCATTTTATCAACAGTAACAGTTGCCAACCTTAGTGTTGGTATCCCGAGGCTCTCTACGAGATTCATTAATAACTATAGAAAAAAAACCTTTTTCACTCTTGTGTTCTTCAGGCGAGGATTGTATGAAGTGGCGAAGCGTTGCTTGGCCACATTCCAAGGCGACGCTTTCCAACGGCAGCGCTATATAGTATTAAAATTGCTTACCGCTGGAAAGGAGAAGTTTTTTCTTCACAGAACTGCCGTAGGCATTCATCTCCGAGCCATTCTATATTCGAAATTTGCGATCATTTCAAGCACTCCGCGACGGGAGTCAAACACGAAAAAACCCTCGGTATTGGGAGAAAACATGAAATGGTCTTCTCACGATGAAGGTGGGGAAAATGGAAGTTTGTGGGGACTCGTCATCCCATGAACTCACCTTATTAAGTGGAAGTTAAATGGAGAAGACTATATAAGTAAGGGAACTCAAGACATTCGTATTTCAGTGCAACACTCATAAGATTGACACTGGTTTCCCTGGCCACGGGTTCGTGACTGTCTGATCGTGGTGGGCCTTCCGTTGGATTGACCATCCCAGAGTGGCGCTCAGCGACAGCAGTGCAGTACATCCCATAAGCCATTCGAAGAGCATTCAGCGGTGGCAACCAACCATGACATCAAAGAGGGAGGATATCGCGAATGAGTGATATACATGTATGTATTCCATTTATCGGTGTATTCATATCCCATCCATGACATATATTAATGTGTAGGGCCATAAATTATACCTTCTTTTCGTAGTCATAAATTATGCGGGGGGAGATGGAGGGACTACCTACGGAACGTCTTCAATCCGCTCAAGAGATTACCTTAACGGCAGTCGATACTCGATTGAAAGAGGACGCATAACAGCGAGCCTCTCGTTAATCCCAGCGTAAGCAAGTACGTGGTTGGTCTCTCTCTCCTTCACAAACCGGCTCTCGAAAGCATTCGCGAAGACGGCCCGGGCTCTTTTTACCGGTCGCAATCTGCAGAGAGAGCCGGCCGCGGTCCCGCGATGTACGGTCGAATGCACTCCTCGCCCTCCGGAGAGCGAAATGTCTTGCCGCGAAAAGAAAGAAAGAGAACACTTCGGAGTCTCTGCAAAAACCTCGCAGGTATGAACGGGCGGAGGAAGTGGATGGGAGGGAGGAGGAGGTGGTCGAGGTGGGGGGGAAGGGGGAGTTGGCCGTAGCTGAAGTGGGTGGGGTGCCCAAGGCTTTCGCCGGGGAGGATGGTGTGGGATGGAAGGCTTCGAAGGAGTGTGAGGTACTCGTCCGGGGAGGGCGCGGGGGGAGCGATGGGGGAGGAGAGAGCTGGTCGAGGGCGAGCGGAAGGGACACAGCACCGCAAAAGGGAAGTGGTTGTTACAGGTAGGTGGCTTCTTGGGTCGCGTCGAGGGAATGGGGGAATGGCTGTGTGAGGAGTCCGTGAGTAGGTGGGAAGGTTCGTTATGAGTGTGTGTGCGTGTGTGTATGTGTGATGGGGAAGGGAATCGACTCCTGCCGGGTGGTGGGTTTCGCCCTCGCTTTTCGGAGGTGAGTGGGTGGGTGTATGAGGGTGGAGGATGTGGGAAAGGAAACCCCTTATGTGAAGAGGGAATGTGTGTGTGGGGGGGGAACCTTTGAGGCGCGGCGGTCGAGGGTGTATACAAGGTCCTGGGGGTGGTCGAAAGCTGTGCCCGGCCTTCCTTGAATGGGACGGGGCAGAAGGAGGCGACTGGAGGAATGTGCAGGGGGCCGAGACTGGCGATTGGTTCGACGGATGGGGTTTTTTCGTGAATGAAGGAAGGCGAGAAGGGAAGGGAGCTTCCTTGCCACCCGTTGCCTTCCAGGTTTGAATCCGAGACGGGGAGATTGTATTGCCTTCCTTTCCGCGCGGGAGGGAGATTCTTGCCCCTAAGCTAGTATGAGCGCGTGCAGGGCGTGCTGTGCGCAGGCACTAAGGGGATGATCCTTTAAGGCAGGTGAAGGCAAGGGTAAGGTAATCCTCGCCGCCCTACGGTCGGCGCCGAGTATTTAGTGAACCTCTTCTGGGTGGGATCTGGGAACTCACACAGGACTATCAGGCACGGTCATTTTATAAGCCTGCACCTGAGAGTTTTTTTTGTGAAGCAACCGGTAGATTAAAGCCTTTTTAAAACCGGATTAAGTTGGAGTTACAATCCAAAAGAAGATTATGAATATATGAAGTGTCGTTACGACCTCGGTAGCTGCTTCGAAACGTACAAAATATTTTTATTAATTCATGCTAAAATGACATCGCTTATGGGCAGTCATATACAATGAACAGGTAAGTTTCAACTAGATTATTTCATATATAACATTTAATTAAGTACACCAGTAAGGTGCAGCTTAGATTATTGTAGAATACTATGCCCAGATCGATATGAGTTTTTTGATATTTCAGTACCTGTATATTCATAAAAAAGTGTAAAGAGTAAACAGAAATTTATAAATAATATTAGAAACAAAAAATTGCCAATGAGCAATCGCAAAAAATGAAGAAATCAAATGAAAAATCGGCTCGTGAGTTTTATCAAATGACGTCCTGATTCTTATTATCTAGTAAAATTTGCATTGACGTTTAGCAAAACATAAGGGCTGTCACTGGAATTACTGTTCATGTTCCACCAATAGTCAAGGGCTGAAACGTTGCAGTAATGTGGTAATCGTTGTACTAAGACCCAATTGTAGTGTAACCCAATGTGCCGCTAATCTATTAGAATTTAAAAGCTTTTGAAATCTCCTCATGAATGCTTTTCACGCATGAAATCGGTAATAAGCTAGCTATAGGCTCTACCCCAAGGGTAGTAATGCCATGTCGATATACCTAAAAATTTTATTTTTGTGACAATTTGGAACAACATTTTCTAGCTTTAATTGCAAAATAAATTACGAGGACTTTTAGACAAAATAAATAATAAACAATTACTGCTTTTCATATTTTTCCAATGGTTATGTTATCTGTAATATAATGGAAATTTAGATGTTTATTGAATTGCGTATGGTTTTACGCTATATTCAAATTTCACACATTTTAACTGAGCAATATTTCACAGAGTCAACGGTTTTTTATTTGCATTCTGAGACTATCATTACTGTTCATGTAACTAAATCGATTCCACTGAAATAAAAAGACTTGCTTTGTTCTCCATTCTTCAGACGTCCACAACAGCAACCGTGAATGGCGATAGTAAGATGTAGATAGAAGAATGTAGATAGTAAGATTGTTATAACTTCATGACTTTGAAAACTCTCTCAATCACCACTGTTAGATAGAAAAGGCAGTTTGTTTCCTCTTACCTCACTTGCCTGAAGATATTTAAAAGGGGGAAAAGTTGGCTTTTACGCCTGTGGGCAGGAAAAATCCATGATAGGTGTTGAAGAGAATGGAATTCTCTCAATCATTGAGAATCTAAGAAATGCATCTTTTTAAGGTTTTTCAGGTGACCACTTCCTCGTTACACACTTTCCTCGTCTTGCCATCGCGGTTCAGTGCGCTAAGACTCCGACCGTGACGCTCCAGTGATTCACCCGCCAGGTGTGTCGTCCCGAGAGAAAGGCTGAGAGCCGCTCTCTGCCCCTCGAAAGAAAGTGAGAAATATTTTCTGTGTGTAACAACAAAGGTGAACTATTGCTCACTGTAAGTCCAGTTATTTGCAACTAGAATCCCCGCCAAAAATTTTATTTCAATCGCCGATCCAAAATTAATTTGCCTTAGAAATTCGATGGAAACCAATAGTAATGTAGTGTTTTTTTATGCATTGAACTCATTAGAATATGCATAAATTGGAGAACTTTGTTATTTGGCTGTAGAGAAGAATGTAAAAAATAAAATTCACCAGAAGACAAAGGACTACGTTAACCTACATCTGCCTCTACATAACACCCCGTAAGCGGCGGGTGGAGGAGGGTATTAGGTTATCAGCCTAACATGCACAATAACTACACCACGCAGTTATCAGTCAATCATGTGCTCGAATAAAGTTATTCACGCGAAAGAAGCTCCTTAGGATATATTCAAATAATGCGGGAGCAATGTTATGAAAACTGGTCTATTTAAAATGCATGTAGGGTATTGACTAATATCTAAACTACCAATGCTAATTATCCCCATCGTGCCTACGATAATATTTATTCTGACCTCTCATCGTAGGAGAAAAACATTGCATCTTTATCTACACCTACATATTACCCCTCAAGCCGTCGCAAGGACGTGAAAGAGGACAAGAAAATACATTAAAAGAGGGCAGGCACATATACAATTCATACACTTTTCACCAGTTACTATTCTACACATTCCGTATGTAAAATTCACAAATAAAATAGACTTTATAAACGAGTACGTACATTCACCTACGTATAACCTGACACAAGGGCGCACGACGGGGGGTGTTAGGACGCCAAACATGGATAGTTTTGTGTAAATCTAATCTTGTATATCCCAATTTTCGACAGTGCATGCCTATTACTTTCTTAGGTATTTCCCCCTATTTTGTCGTGAATATTGGACGGGAAAAAAAATACTTGAATCTCTCAGTTTGGAAGTCAAACTCTCTAACTTTGTGACAACTGTCAACCCTGCCAATGTAATTAAGGGGACTAATTATATCTCCAATGTCGATTGCAAAACCACACGCTTTATATCTGTGTAGTAAGTTTAATCTAGCCCTGCGTCTTCAGCTGTCTAAAGGTTCCCATACCAGATTCTGTATTAAAAGTGTAACGCTTTGTGTCCTTTGGTATAAGTTTTTCACGAACCTAGCGTCATTTCCCCGTACCCTATTCAATTCTTTAATTAATGTTGTTTTAATGGATCCCAAACACTCGCCGCATACTCAAATGTGAGGCCTTACTAAAGAAAAATTGGACTTTTCCTTTTCTCTTCATTCGCTATACGTTCCAAAAATACATTTGACGAATGCTAGCTTTTTTAGCTTCCCTCCACAAATAGTGCATACTATATGTTTTCCCCAGGAGATATTTGATGCAATGGTGACCCCAACAGTCTGTTAAATCTGTTAATTTAACTTAGGAAATGCCCTGGAGTAAACACATTTGTGAAATAGGCGGAATAGGAAATGAAAAGTTAGGATTCTTAAACGGATACTAGGGCAATTTGAATGGTGAATGAGCTTTGTTATTTTACATTAGTTGGGCCCCAACTATGAGTGCATGGGATCCTCACGGGGTAAACTTAGTTTTGGAACTAGATGGAGTGCAACTTAGAGCAGCCATGTTTGTCAAAAGTTGTCATGGACAACGTAGCAGTTTCATGACAATAGTGAAAGCATAAGGGTGGAAGCCCGGCCGTAGGTCGAAACACAGTTTATATTTACTGCGTAAATTTGAGTTGGGTTACTTTTTCGAGGATATTAAAGACATATTACAGGCCCCGATTTACTATGCTAGATCATATCACTTGCATCTATATCTACGCAATACCTTGCAAGGCTCCTAAAACCTTAATCCTTAAATAAAATTTGTGCTGACAGACCTCTGAGAAACTGTACTTAGTTATTGTCCCCAGACGCGATTGAGTGAAGGTCAGTCAAACCTGCCATATGCTACCTGTGAAGCTAGTTAGCCTTCAGCATGACCTTGGTAAAAGCAGACTAATTAAACGTTGCCTCCGATATGTGAATAGAAAAATTATTTCAACCGGAGCAATAATATTAAGGTATTCGTACCATGGCTATTAGGTCAAAATATATGCCACATCCAATTATTTGATTAACAGCAACTTTTTAGAGGGTTCTCATTACAGCACTGAATTATTAAAAGAGTCCGCCACTATAATCTTTACTTTGTGGCATCGGATCGGGTTTCATTGCTCAAGTTTGATTGAGGTCGTTTATTACGAGCACTGTAGGAAACCTTGACTTACGAAAATAAATAGCGTCTTACTCAGGGTGCCTAGCCGGAAAGAGTAAGTAACGGAATACCGCTAAAAAGTTCGCTATCATTTCAAAGCTACTTTTCCACCATCTAGTCATTGTTACTCATTCAAACTCCCGTCCAATATGAAACATAGGGTGAATTTTTTCAACGTCTCCTGCTGCTTTTCGTACGATTTTGCATCACACATGTGTTCTTAGATTATGCAGTGGCACGCAATCTTAAGTTGGAGACACGAGCAGACTGTTGGCCTTATCGTGTTGAGTCAGAAAGAAATGTCCAGTTCCATCATAATCGCTCCATACTCTAAACCAAAATTGATTATTCATTTTTTAAGAAAATCAAAATCCGTGCAAATTTTTTAAACTCGTTAACCATAAACACAAACATTCGATCCGATTTTATAACTTTATTATATATTGCTGTAATTTTTAGATTGTATAAACATATTAAACATTTATGCACAATATTTTCTATTCATATAAATTATTGGGTAAAATTTTTTCCATCAAAAAGGGAATCAAATATGAACACTTCAAGAGTACGAATTTATGATCCGACGATTGAAATCTCAAGTCGGACTTCTAAAAATATTTACGTCACCCTCACCCATGTACTTGAATATTTTTATTACAATAGTAATTTGGTTTGTCGTGAAATATTTAATGAGCTTTTCAGTAGAGAACATACATAAAATACGATCCAAATTTTGAAGCACAAATATCATTTTCAAATTCATCAACATTAAAAATCATACTATAAAAGAAAAGTATTTAACGAACAAGAGTTGTTTCCCATTTCATTATAAAAAGCATTTTTTCCATGTAATAACACAAGGATTTACCTTAAAACCTTAATTACCGAAAACAGCTTAATCATATCAATATTTATCAAAAGCGAAATGATGCATTTCTTTTTGTATTAAGGCATATATTGAAAAATATTCGACTTTATTGATGGTCAGTCTATCTACATCTACGTTATGCCCCGCAAGCCGCCATATAGGCGTGTGGTGATCGTATTAGGGCACCAGTTATTTATGCACAATCATTATATCTACATATATATACATACATAAGTTCGAACACGCAATCGAACAAAATTACCACGGAAGAAGCTACTCGCATGCAAAAATATTCAGTAGCAGGACAATATTCAAATCATGAGTTAACGTTGATATAAAAATGGGTACATTTAAGATGAGTGCATGAAAGCGATAAAATATGTACGATATCAATAATAATTATCCCCTTCACACCTACCTTCATATCTATTTTGCTCTCTTATCGTACGAGGAAAAAACGACGTTTTAAATCCATCCATACGTTCTAAATCCATTTAACGAATCTTCTCATTTAAAAGTGTTCGCCCATTTGGTCGAATTAGCCATGATGACTGCAATTCTTTGCATAAATTTTTAACCTGCTCCATATTATCTCGAGCTCCTAATCGATATTTTGTTAACAACGATTTTATTGCATCACCAGTTTATTCATACATATTTCCCCTCCGTTAATGCGACTACTCTTCATCCTCCACCAATTTTTAAATCAAGTAACAGTTATTTGAATGATAATATACTTATTTTTCCGTTGAGGTTTTTCTTCAATTTTGTACAAAGTGTAGAATTTTATTTAAAATATGACGGACGATGAATGGCAATACATAACCTTCATATTGGTAAATTTCATTAATGCAGCATCAATATGACGGAATGGTCTATTTTGATTAGACATTTCGATATCCGTTTGGAAGGAGTAACACCAGTGTTGAGCACCACCCACCCCCGAAACCGTATGTATTAGATTAACTTGCTCACCACCGGCGAAAATGGAATGTTACAGAAGTGATGAAAATACTTTTCGCTCGACGAATGCAATAGGGTTTCTTAATAGGTAAACTTAATCTTTTCTACTTGTAGAAATAAATTTTGGTGTCATTAAAATACTTTTTGGTGGTCGTTCCTGAGAAAAAACGTGATTGAGTTGCGATTAAACATCATATAAAAAACTGTAAAAGTCAAGTATGCGGCTTTAATGTTTAGGCACATTAGATTACAGAAGTAGTCAAAGTTTGAAAAAAAGAAGCAGTGTTTTTTTTTAAAACGAATTAAGAGGACGGTATTGATGCGTAAGTGTGCGTACGCTCGATTGAGCTGATGAAAGAATTGAAAGGCGACGCATTTGGGAATTCGTGTGAGAAGAGAATTGAATTAGCGTGGAAAAGTGGGGCGCGAGGGTTAGGATTTACAAAGGCAGAGGAGAGAGGGACTAATATCGCTTAAAATTGGAGAAATTAAGGGCATCTCACCGGACACGCACGTTCATGGCCAGAGAGTAGAATAAGGGTTCGAAAATTGAATTGGCAATTCTGGAGATTTTGAAAAACGTCGCGAGAAAAAGGTGGAAGTGTATAAAAATAATTTTGAATAAGGGAATGAAGACAAGCGTGGAAGTGCTACGAGGAAGTAAGAACGGCAGGCGAAGATCCAAGAAGTCGGAAGTCTCCGAAAGGAATGTTTTTTTTTCTTTCCTCGTTTTTTTTTTGAGTCCAGGGGTGGTGAGGAAGTGGGAGAATTCAATTCAATTTATTTTCCTATTTGACCTCTTTGTGAGAAACGCCAAGGGTTTGGCTGGAATGCCCTTCGCTCGCGAACGACCTCTGTCCCGCATGGCCGCCGCCCCCTTTGTCTCCAGCGGGCTGAGGGATTAATTGAAATGGGCAGATGTGTCTTTAATGGGGAGCAATTGAAACCCTTTTGGACCGCTCCTCCGACTGAGGAGGGTGGGCTTGAGCAAATAGGTTTTCCTTCGACTGAAGCGCGAAGCAAAAGAATTTCTCGGCGTGATCACATCTCTCCAACCAAATGGTTGAGTAGCCCTCTCGGGTGCCTCAATCCATTAAGCCTCGGAAGGTGTCAGATTCTTCCTCCCTCTCGGGCTTCAAGCTCGGATCCCACACACCGCGAAACCTTAGCTTGAAGAATTGCTTCATCACGAAAGGAAGAAAGTTGGGTTTGAATAGGAAGAGATTTTTCAAAAAAAAAAACGAGAAGAAGACTGACGCTATTTCATCCTTCAAAAAATCACAGGCGTCGATTTGTAAGAATGCTTATTATGAAACTGGAAAAATTTCAGAGAAAATACGTGGGGTTTGTTCAAAATTTCTAAATTGCTACGAATAACGAGTAAGCGTGACGGATATGATGGAGGAATTAGGTTGAGAGCACCTTGAGTCACGAAGAAATAAAGGAAGATTGAGACTATTAGAATGTTACAAAACAGCCGAGAGTACTTGTGACTTGTGGGAGTTATTATGGTGCTAAATTACGTCGGTAGATTTGACCACCATGATAAAATAAGAGAGATAAACACCACTTGAAAAACATTCAAACATTCATTCTTCCCAAGCGCTCGTACACAATCATAGGTCAATAAAACTAAGCACCCATATATTTGAATTCAGAAAGCAATATTTTGCTTCACTGAAACAATCCATTATTGTATTTTGTAGATGGACATATATGCATGTGTACGTACGTGCGTTTATGCATGTGTGCATATTTTTATTTGGTTAAGAGGATATTTACGCATAAAAATACTGGTTTCCTAATACTCCAATCTGTCTACAACCCATTGCGGAGGCTTGCGGAACATTATGCCGAAGCTTGGCATGAGTTGTACTAAAAGTGGGTTTAAGAATAGTATCCTTTTGGTACACCATAACAGAATTTTTGCATCCAAAATAGTGTGAAGACTGTAAAATGTTCCTGAGTACACCACTAGAATAAAGTGTAGAGATCTTAAAAACGGAGTAAATTATTCTTTTAAAAAATCAATATCCTATATTAATTCTATGATAGATTATGGACAATGATGTTTTCATGTCCAAAATTGCCATAGGATATTCCGATTATTATTGTTTTTTGTAAAATTAGTGCTTCGGTACTTTGTCCCTCTTGTGATTGCGCAGTGTACTAGAAAAGAAAGGGTACCTGAATCTGTCCGTGCCAGGGAAATTTCACGTCACTTGTACGGGATAGTTTTGAACAACTGTTAAAATATTGGGACCTGATAATTCCCTCGCAGTTACAGATTCACTCAAAAGAGCATTTATTGACCTCGATTTATTCTCTTCAAGTCGGGAGAGACGCCCAACCGTAATTTTGAAATATACACTTTCTTTTCATAACAATATTTACGAACCTAACTAAACCTCATCAAGAGATCTGCATTGTATGGCCCAACGTTCAATGCAAAGTCGACCCTACTGTTTGAAAACCTTAGACACCCTACCAGAATTCTAGCTTAGCCCAAAAGGAAGACATAGTCAACTGTGCGCTAAACAACGATAGAAGAAGTTTTTGAAGTAATTAAAAGCACTGTGCAAAATAAAAGAAGAGGGAGGAATACTTATCCCAAAGAGCCTCGGGAAAATTAAGGAGACGGAGGCGTGGTTGGTTTGTGAGTGTGGAAGAAAGGCTCACTTTTGTAAACAGAGTAAAAAGAGCGGCCGTAATGGGTGGTGAAATGGATGAGTGCACCCGGAGATGTAGAATGTGGCACGAAACACCTGCGGGAGACCCAGGATGTGACGAAGCCCGAGAGAAGGAAGGCCATCGGAACGGGGCGGGGGACGGAGGAAGTAAAGTTGGGGTAAAGGGGAGAGAAGAGTGGAGAAAGAATGAGAGAAAAGAGAAGGGGAAGGAGAGACTCCATCCCCCGCCTTCTCTTCCCGCCCAACCCTCCTTCCCCCCTCCTTACGTCTTGAAGAGCCATCCTAGTGGGCTGATAGCGTCGAGAGGAGATAGGGGAGGGAGAGTTTCATCCCTCCCCTGTCCCCCTCCATTTAAGCCGAGACGAGGGCCAGGGAACAGTAATTTGGGGCCAATTTGTCACATCTCCGCACCACCTGACTTTTTGGTGGGACGCCAACTGCCACAAAAGGCAGGAAAGTGTGCAGGGGACGGCGAAGGCGAGGGAGGAGCATGAGAAGAAGAGGGATCATCCTCCTCCGCTCCCGCTCTCCTCCCCCGCTTCGGTCCACCTTCCTCAATGGGCCGAGGGCAAATGTCGGGGGCTGAGGAGGTGGGTGGGTGGGTGGGTGGATGGACGGGCCGGGGAGCCGGGTCTCACACGTAGGCGGCGGGTGGCAGATTTTAAACTCCCTCTCTGCCACAGTCGGTCCCGGCCAAATGGGTAGGACCCTTTTTTCGCCTTGTCCTGACGTTTCTTGTGCGTGGAAACCTTAGATTGAATGATGGCCGCCTAGGTTAAATCAAGCCGTTATTGCCACCAGAGTCACAGAGTTTTTTTATTTTTTGGAGGAGACTTCTTCACATCCGGTGCCTAAGGATTTTGAACAAAGAAGGAAGGGGGTGGAGTTCCGGGGTTAGAAGACGCACGTTGGGGGATCCTGAGGATTCACCAGTGGATCCCCCCTCCAGGTTCTCCCTCAGGACCCTTTCTCGTCTTCACCCCCGCCGGAAAAAATATCCATTGGGAAGGATCTTTAATTTCATTCCGACTAAAACCCCAGTCCGTGTCTTTTGGCACATCTAAAGGCCATCGTTAATCGATAAATCCATTAATTTTTCGCCAGGGGAAATTTCTCTCAGCTCGGTGATTCAACCGTCAATAATTTTCAAACTGATACTGTTTCGCCAACTTCTCGGGCTTTCACGATACATTAGTCTTATGCCCTTTACTTCAAACTTTGCCCGTGCTAATTTTAATCTCATTCCGGTCGCGCACTTATTTTCCATTCGAATTTCTACATTCACACAATGCCCCGCAAGCCACTGCAATGGTTTGTGGCGAAAGATATCAGGACACCAGTCATGAATACTGAAATACAAGTTGGATATGCTTTATCTAATAAAATAGCGGCAAGTATTTAGGATCCATGGGAAAATAAATCTTCAATGAAGGAATTGTAAACGCTCAGAGAAAATTCGCTGGCTTGGTTATAATTTTCTACGAGAAAAGAGTAATCGTAATAACAATGTAAATTGTAGAAGCGTAGTAGAAATGCGGGGAAATTAATTTGGGAGCCTCAGCATCCACGAAGGAACTAGGCAGAACATACAGACCTATAGAAAGGTTAGGAGGAGACCGCTGCATGTTTCTTGTCCATGTGGTAGTGGAATTTCGCCTTAATACTTATCAAATTCTAGCTTGAACGATATTGGATGTATTTCTTACTTCATCCTAAGGTGCAATATTTGTTAGATGATAGTATATGTAATTGCATGTATGTAGAATGAAAGGAGGTAGATATGTATTTGCATGCGTGTAAAATTAAAGGATTTTTGCATGAATGTATACACCACTCTGGGTATGGGTTTGCATGTATGTGTTGGTTTTAAATGTGGTTTTGTTTCCTTTTACGAGTGGTGACCTAACACCCCCCGCCACTCGCCCTTGCAGAGGCTTGCAGGGTATTATGTAGATGAAGAAAGGTACAAGACACCTGAGCTTTCTTTTGAAGCTAAGAGAATTGTTATGGCACCATGTTATATTGATGGACCGAATCCGCATATATATTAAGATAATGTGTGGTAGCACGTAAACAGAAATGTACACCGTAAACACTAATAAAAACCGTGGCCTTGTGGAATGCGATGCTTCATCGGGAAATAATAATCTTAAGTATCATACTCAACAGTTTTCCTATATGAAGTTATGAGTCAACATTCGATTTGGACTGTTGTGAGTTCAATTAACATGGGTTGACTTTTCGATCAATGGAATTTAGAAGTCGTGTCTCCAAAAATGTCTCAGTTTCTTCAATAGTAACAGCTGTCTTGCAAACTGATTGAATAATTTTTCTCTCAATTTCCAAAATGATGTACTTCAATTGGCAAAAAAAACGATGTCAATGTTCGAAATAGCGTATTTTTATTTATTTACTTATCATTAATCCGAAAATAGCCATTTTTGGCCTTTAAATCGGTTTAAAAAAATTAAAATTAACAAAAAAGACAATCACAAGCCCCTAAACCCTAAGTGAATAAAACACCCACCTAGGGGGAAATTGAATCTTCGACCTCTGGGTGGGCAGACGGAGATAGTACCCCAACGCCAACAGGGTCGGCGAAGCGTTCCATTTATCCAAAGTTAATGAATAACTATGAAAAACGGTGTCTCCAATTTGGTGCTTGCGCGATGAAATTGAAAAAAAAAACTTTAGCCATTATTTTTGGGAGGATTAGAAATTTTAGACAAATGAGAAATGAACGTAAGTGTTCAATCCCAGCAGTTTCCTTTCTTTCCGTTGACGTATTCATTACTCCAAAATTGATGGTATTTCCTACGTTTGCATCTTTTTTGTAGTGATAACATTGCAATAAGGGAGCAACCACGGATGCTTATGGATGCACTTTATTTATTTTGACCGTTAATAGACATTATGTTTAGGCCACCGAATCGTCTAGGTCTCACGAAAGTGAAATCACGTAACCCTAATTCAAGATGGATAGAATATTAGTAAGATGATAGAAAGTATATTTGGTAGAACGAAGAAAATAGAGGATAAAGTAATACGGTTATTTCTACTCTTTAAAATAAAATATCTCTCAGCTTTCGTCATCGCCGTGGAGGTCAGGTAGGCAAAATAATTTTCCTTACGTGTTTTCTCGTTCTTGAGTTCCTCAATTTTTCTGGTATGGTCCACCTCGCACATGATTAAGTTCAGTTCATATGATTCATACTGTCATTATTGGTAATAAATCTTTGAAATTGATGCATCTGAAAATTTTGAATGTATATCGATTAAAAATGCCCATATAAGGCATGCTGCCATCGTCGTATTATAGTAATATTTCACCAATGCAGGTTTTTCGTATATTCCCATAAATGAAACTGTTTCTGTTTGGTCCAAAGTTTCCGAATTATATTCAATTTGCAGAATGGCATTATTCCTTGTTTTTCCTTTGGTGTTTACGCTGAATTTGGTTAATGTCGTCATGGTGAAAGCCTTCTGTCGCAATTGGAACAAAGTCTTTAGACTAGGAAATTTGAGTTCAAATGACTCCCTCGGGTCACCGAATGATGCAGCCCGAAGTTTCAAAGTTAATGCTTGTACCTGAGGTCGACAAACCCCTATAGGTCTTTATTTCCCATTTCGGAAAAGGACGGCCGTTAAACCTCCAACGTTGCTTTCATTTTGTCCTTCTTGGAGCAAGATTCATCGCCCATCGGTTGAATACCACTGAAGGGAACATTTTGAGCCTCCCCGTGGAAATTAATTTCTATGGGTCCCGTAATTTCATTTGAACTTACATACCCTTTGTCTAGCAGGCATGCTCTGGTGGTGTCCATCGAAAAGGCCTTGTAGAAAGTCGAAACAGGTTTGATGACCCTGGTGTAAACAACCCTGGAGCATTTTATGTTGTACACAGAAGCTAAATTGCAAGCGAGAACTCTGCACACGCGGAACTTGTTCCCGTACGTTACCTGTGTGATGACCTGGCCCCAGTTATATTACGGCAAGAGATACTTATTCAAAGATTGAGATTTATAAGGATAATGATATTTTTTATTTCCATTTTTTAATAATACAACTATCGAAAAAAGCCAACAGCGGAATTATTGTAGAATTTTAAACTTTTAGCAACGGTTGGTTTCATCAGCATTAGTATTCAATATGCATAGTAATGAGTACATTTACAGCTATTTAGAAAAAACCTTACATTTTTTTAGCTGCCCGGCATCCTCGTCTGCCGACCCAGACGTGTCGGATTCGATTCCCGAAAACCTAGGTGTTTTTTTTTTCCTTCACCTAGAGCTTAGGTGTATTTACCTGTCAAATTGTTATGTCAATGTTCAAAGTCCGATGTAAAGGTCGAAGTGCTGTTTTTGGACTAATGCAAAATAAATAAATATCTTTTGCTACTTGTCTTAGTTTACTTTGAAAATTTTTACATATTCCATTCTTGTTGTTAGTTTCAAGTATTTAATGCTATAAAATTCTGAGAGCCTTTAAAATAAGTAAACAATTACATGAAAATATTAATCGAAGTATTGAAACTTCAATTGAGATAAATAGTGCCGAATTTCCTATCATTAGAGTACCAATAGAAATTTTAAAGGCCAATTTTTATTGACCAATATATTTTTTGCGGGTGTGATATGTTTTATGCAAATGCCACATAATGCGAAATAACCATCAATCAGCATCCCTTAATACATATTTTTGAAACAGTTCATAGTGAAATCTTTCTAACTCATCGAAACCTGGGTGAATTTCATTGAACTGCAAGCATAAGAAATATATTGGATCAACATTAAAACATCATGTATTAAAAATTATATTCATTTATGACGCATATACGAATTAAACATTGTCCAAACAAGAGTGGATGATTTTCTAATGAAAGTCTAAAGTAAGAAACTTAAATTTGATCATACTAGTGAGTGAGATATCACCCAGGTAAAAAAAATCTCCGAAACGTGAAATTTAGGCAAATCGTCTTGAATCGTCCTAAATGATCTCAAATTCACTAATTTTCCACTTAAGGAAATTTGAATTAATTTTCGATGATTACGGCTCATTTACACATCAGACTGGAATTAAAAAAATCAATCTTCATGAGGGTAAAGAATTCCCAGATTAACCTCGTGCAAAACTAATGCAGCTTGTCTTGCGGAGCGTGCTGAAATTTCATCCAGAATGTGACCTACGGGGCACACTTGGAACTAGTGGGTAGGGTAGGTAGAGCCCTGCGTTGGCCCATCCACCGTTCCACGAAAACGAGGTCAGTGCGGGCAATTGGCTCCGATTCCACAGACGGGGCCAAGTCTCAGGTTTTGCCGCTAAAGAACATTCCTCCTGAATCACCTTCAGAGATTATCTCATTTGAACAGGAAGACCTATCATTTATCCCCGGGAACAGGTAGGATTATCCCTTCCACTCCCACTCAAACTCACCGGAAGTGACAAACCCACGGGGTTTTAAGGGCTCCTGGCTTGTTAATCAGGAGGTGGGGGGCGCTCCCCCATCCCCCATCTCGGCATGTTTATTGACTATTACCCACCCATCCTCACCGGGCGACTCGGCACTCCCACTGCATCCTGAGCTCACCCAATTTTTCCGCCTCGTGTTTTTCCCTATCCGTTCTTCAAACGCCCCCTCTGCTCCAGTTCGGGCCACTTTCGCGTCCCTAACGGCCTCGGAAGCTCAGTCGAGGCCCGCGCCCTGCACAAAGCTTTCCACAATGCCAATTCATGAGCCCGGCAACTCCTCTATGTCGCCGTGCTCTCGCTTGGGCTATTAAAGTTGGTCGAATGCACCTCTGCGTTGCGAGGAATTCGGGCCGCCGCTATGATGAGGGCGGAGAATGGAGACAGTGAAGGGAAGTGGAGGGTGCAAGGGGGGGTCGAGAGGGGGGAACAATGCAGGGATGTCGGAGACCGCGTGGTTTTCTGCCCTTGGAAGGGAATACGGCAGTTGAGGACGCGGCTTCGCTTGCGTCTACCCGATGTTATTAAGGCAGACAGAGGCGCAGTCATACGTGCGGAAGGGGTGAGGGGGACCCAATTGCTCGGTCATATGCTATTTTTTTCTATATCAGGAAACGTACTTACACAGCAGCACTTAGTGAATACCAGTCCATCTCGAGATCTGCGTTGAAATTCAGTATTGCATTATTTTTTCGGCTTTCGTTGGTTAGCATTTCAGCTCTTACTGCCGAAGATGGTGGTCGTTTCACCCAAAAATGCGTTCCTCCACGTATTTCTCCTCTCTTCTTGCCGTCGCACTGAAGAACTGTTTTCGTTTTGTTACATGATTACGTCCATATTTTATACATATGGATGCATTTAAATGAACTAATTATTGGTGTTTTGGAGTCAAACATTTCCCTATGATTTTTATATTATTTCGAAATTCGTAGTTTTTTTGTAAACCGTAGCGTTTCAAAGGTTTTCATTGCTAAAACCAACGTATATCTTTATCCCACACAGCGACAATATTACTACCTTGGCAGTATATAGATGAAACTTCTATGTGTCCACAATATTATTCTGATAGCTAGCGATCGATTACCTACAGAGCCATCAACCAAGCTATCTCCCCAGAAATCGACCACATCGATTATCTCATGGAGAACATTCCACAAAATTAGTTTTGTAATTGCGATAACAACAGTTTTGGCTGTGTAACACGATACCCCATCCAGTGGCCATTACATTTATTTTTTAATTACAAAATATGCCTACATTAATTTTAATTATGAATTACTAAGTAAATTCTTATTCATATCACTAAGATAAAGTGGTTGAAAATACAAGAAATTCAAATGCCGCGCGATTAACTTCGAACGGATCGACTGTTTTTTAATTATTTCGTTACGCTCTGTTTCCATGCAACGCGACTGCTACGAACCAGGAGGGAATTGAAACCCCGAATCAATTTCCTGGCCATTCCACTGAGGACCTTGCGTCTCTTCCACTTCACCCATTCATCTATTCCTCCTCGTCTTTACGTTCATTCTCTCGGACGCATCAGGGAACGGGTTTGAGTGAGGGGCAGAGGGGTCGACGGCGGTGAGGGCATTGCTTTCGGCGTTGGCTTGCATCAAGAGGCCCCCCTCCTCCCACTCCTGTTCCCTCAACGAGAGGGGGAGGGAGACAGAGGGCGAGACCCTCCTCTCTCTCTCTCTCGCTTCTCCGGCGCCTCCAATGCGGAACGGAATGTGGAGGAGAGATGACCCGGCAGAAGCCCCGAAATCTGGCTACACCCCCCTCCCCTTCCCCCCGAGGGAAGAAGCGGCTCGTGAGAGAACGAATGTCCCGTGAGGGTGGTGAGTGAGAGCCGTCAAAACCTACTCACTTTCCCTGTCTCTCGAGCAGTTGGGAATTACTCGGGAAGGGAGGAGAGATTCCCTCGATCGGCGGGAAGTGAGACTGACTGACGTCCTCCTTTCGTACGGTCACCTCGCGGGACGAAGTGGGGAGAAGACTTGGCCGACCGCCGGGGCCGTTTTCAGGGATAGGGATGAGAGTACGTTTCTCACTGCCACCCCTTAAACGAAATCAGTGAGACATTTTTTCGTTACCGAGCCGTCGAGAGACGCCCGGTTACGAGAAATTTTGCCAAGGTCGAAGGCATGCATCCCACGTGTGATTTAATTGGAGGGGAAGGAGGGGGGATGGGGGGGGGAAGAGTAGACTTGAATTCCGGACTTTTTCTGTATCGGATGAGAGTATTTCAAGGATGAGAATGTCTCGACTCACTCCAGTGTCCCGACCTGTTGTAGATCGCATCCCACGAATCAATGGAAAATGTCGAATATTTACGTCGAGGGTGAAACGTAAATACTGTGCGAAGTTTTCTTAGCACGCATAATCCTTACCAGCTTTATCATATCTACGTCCTTAAGATAAACCCGAATCTGTGGCAATGGGAGACCGCCAGCCATTTACGCATAAATTTTCAATTAAGTGCTTGTGTATACATATGCTACGTATGTGCACGCACATATGTGCACCTACGAATACACATACACCACGCAAGCCACCGGTCACCATTCTTGTTGTTATTCTCATTTTTGTGTCTCATGTCTCATTTTTTTACATCTAAGAAACGTCTTCAAACTGCCAACAAAAAATACTCAAGAATTTTTTATTAATTCCTTTAAAATTGAAAGTTTGTCTACATTCACACAGTACCCCTGCAAGAGCGTGTGGCCGGGGAGGAGAGGTGCTAGGACACCACCCGTAAAACAGCATAAAACCACAAGCAAAGCAAACAAAGGGACGTCATAATGCAACCATTTCAGAGAGTAAAAATCATTCGCCTTGACCGGGATTCGAACCCGGATCCCTCGATATCCGGCCGAGTGCTTTATCCACTTAAGCTACCGAGACGTCCTCTTACACTCTGAAATTTTCCTCTTCCTTTAAAGGCCCCAAAATTTCAGATTGTAAGAGGACGTCTCGGTAGCTTAAGTGGTTAAAGCACTCGGCCGGATATCGAGGGATCCGGGTTCGAATCCCGGTCAAGGCGAATGATTTTTACTCTCTGAAATGGTTGCATTATAATGCACACATAGCGGGTGACTCCGTTAAAGTTACTATTACAGTTTCTTGAAAAAAGGGACGTCAATTCACACCCACAGAGACGAATATATATTAATTCAAAACTCACTTTAACTTATGCGCACGCAATTACTTATACTATCAACTAAAAATTTACAATCGCATTCACCTACGAATTTGTCAGGTGTCTACGCACCGTTCAATCTTGCCCCTATATTTTTTATTGCATAGCACCCTGCAAGCACCAAAAGGGCCCCCTGCCACACTAGGGTGTGTTGCAGGAGAGATCTTTTGAGGAGACTTTTTCAAGTCATGCTTTCGTTATATTTCCCTATCTTAAAATCTAATCTTCATAAGTGCCGTTTTGCGAAGTTCTTTAAAGATTTGAATTTGTTTGTTCACATGTTTTACGCACGGAAGCTCTCAAGCCAAGACCGTTCATCATGTCAAATGCTATTTCTTGGGGATAAATGCTGGAATTTTATTGATAGTCTGTTGAACCCCCGTATTTTTAAACAGCTGTGCAGATAGATAGCTAAGCTAAGAAGAGAATATGCTTAAGTCAATAGCCAGTTAAGGAAAAAAAGTGTTTACATTGATTGAGACTGTGGTTCGCATGGCTGGGGTAGCAGTGAACGGACGGCATTCCGCCACCCACGTTGACATTCGTCGCCGAAGCCTGTTTACGTCCATCCTTTCGCTTCTTTGACTTGTCGGATGTTTGAAATGCGGCTCAGCACTCGAGTATTTTCGGTTCCCGCGATACGTGAAATAAATTTTACAAAAAATATAGGGAGAGTTCCCTCTCCCAAGTTCACCTAGAGGGGAAAAACTTGCTTACTAAATCACCACAATGACTCTGCAAGAGCTAAAAATGGTCAGGTGGGCTCCATTTATCTCCGGAGTTCAAAGAATGATGGATTCTTTCCGGTCAAAATTCGACCAGCATAACAAAGGACTTCCAAAGAGTGAGTGCTGTGTAGTAGTGGTAGTGTCATCACAGAGACGCTCCTTCCCTGTCCATGTTTAAAAATCACTTCCCAAGCACCGCTAATGGTTTCGATTTGGCAAATTACCACAAAAATAATAAGATGGAATTCGAGATTCAACATTAAAAAAGCGTTACGTTGATCTCCCGAAACACACTGTCAGTGCTTTCCACAGAATGAATCCATGTTTTTATTCGTCCGGCACCGCGATCTACATATCAACTCAAACCAGACATTCACCTCAATCGCGGGTGGCATTCTCACCAAATCGAAGTTTTAAAATGATAACTTTAATGTTCATTTGTTTGTACCTTGCTGGGAAAATCCTGAAGCCCTGTTAATTCGTAAAGTTTCCACTCTCACCTCACCTGCTCAAACAGACCGAAAATGACCACGAAGATGTGCACATACTATTTATCTTCCGAGTAAGAAACTTTCACACCTTCACTCTCCACCTCGGGAGCATATTTCCTCGACCAAAATCCTCTGGCAACACTCAGCGCCACGAACACGAGGATCGTTAGCAGTTTGGGTCATATAATAGAACAGGCGGCCCGAAGGAATAGTCAGGTAAAAGGGAGGGAAGGCATGCATGGGGCAGGGGTGAAGGGGGAGGGAGAGTTGCAGGAGGGAGTAAATTAGGAAGGGGGCGGGTGGGAGGGCGGGGGTTCGGAGAGCCGAGTGGGCAGGGCAGTCGGTCCTGTAGATATAAGAGGGAAGAGCCCCGACGTCCACCCCCCCCCCTCCTATCTTCCATTCCATCTCGAGAGCGGCGGTGTAGCTCCAAGGCCCTCTCTTCCACCTCCCCACACTTCTTCCTCGCCGCTCTCTCTTCTCTCCGGTCCTCCTCGCTTCTTCTCCTTCTTTCCGCCCCATTCCTCCACCCCCCCCTGGCCGATACCGAGACGGCGGCGACCGCCTCAGGCGGGCCCCATCTCTACGCCCGCCCTTCTTCCGGCCTCCTCCACGGTCGTCCCTCTCCTCCCCTCCACCCACCCACCCCCATCCTCATGCTCACCTTCACTCTCGACCCTTTTTTGTGCGCGAGGGCGGTTTCGGTGGTGTTCTGGGTGTAGCGGGCGGCGAGGGAGGGGGTGGGAGGAAAGAGCCCGGGAAGGAGGAGAAGAAAACCTGTTTCGTTGGTCGAGTGTGTTTTTTGTTGCCGTGTGGGAGGATGGAAGCGCACTACAGGTTATTCCTACCACTCTCTCTCTCTCTCTCTCCCATCTCCTCCGCCTCCTCCCCTTAGCTCCTCTCATTCTCGCAACGCCCGTACCTCCACACACACATATACACCTCCACCATCTTCCTCCTCCTCCCCCTCCCCATCTGCCCCAATAGTCTTCTTCAGCGTCGTGCCTATGCATATATATCCCCAGCGTGGGCGTGACCCTCCACCTCCTACCTGCCCGATAGTCGCCCCCCTCCACCCAACATTCTCGCCCCTTGCCCTCCTCCCCCCCGCGTGGGCCGTCTCCTCGGATCTGGGGCGTGGGGGTCTCCTCCTTCCCCCTCTTCATCTCCTTTCCATTTATTTTTTTCTCTTCGCCACTCCACACGCGGACGGGAGATTCCGATTCCATTGAGCGGAGGGGGAAAGTGGTAGGAGGAAGGAGGGAGGAAACCTTGTGTTCAAGAATCCTCCCTCTCCAAGCAGTCGGCTCTCAAGAGCGCTCACCCGGATATCTGCTGGGGGGCGTGGAGGTTGGGAGGGGGGGTTGGGAGAGAGAGAGGGAGGAGAACGGGAGGGAATTGTATCCCCTTTGTCTGGTGCTTCTGTGAGTGAGGTGGATATTTTCATCCCGGTGGTTGCTCGGCAATTAGCA
The DNA here is from genome assembly GCA_037158775.1 of Hetaerina titia. NCBI lineage: Eukaryota > Metazoa > Arthropoda > Insecta > Odonata > Calopterygidae > Hetaerina > Hetaerina titia. Next base: position 53,877,975 of record CM073773.1, read on the forward strand.
TTTGAAAGGCTGTATCACGCTATAGTTTTTGAAGTAATGGCGACTGAGGGTGGGAGTCCTATTTCCTCTGCCGAGGTTTAAAAGAAAATGACCTGCTGCTAAGTCAGTGGACGGGGACTCGAGAGGATTCAGTGTGAGTTAAACCGAGTCCAACGTTTACGCCGCTAAGGAGGAGACACGCATGCATGTCTCATTGTATGCAGTGGTAATAATAGCCGTATTGGTTTTCCTTCAGCGATAAATGCCATCTGGACGTTAAAGTGGAATTTTTATCCTGTCAAACAAAGCATTCTAAAAGGAATATGAAAGGAAAATAATTCTCTCAGGAAATTGAGCCATTGGAAAAAAAGACTATAAGTGCTTGTGAGAACGTCATCCTAGTCTAAGCAGTTTTATCACTAACTGCTTTACTTCTTTGGAATATTCATTATTCTAGCAAGAAATATCTACATGAATGATTTCTATTATGATCCTTTTTTGTTCTCATCGGAATTCTTCTGCGTGAAATGTTTTAAATCAAGGTGGTCAATTTCCTTAGGGGGGAATAAAGCGGTTTACTCACACACTGACGCAATCTCATGAAGGGCCGAGCAGAATGAATGAAATGGCTTACTAGGTTTTCACCAGTATTTATTAATAGAATCTCCGCGCACAACCGTTCTCCACCAACAGGTTTTCTCCACTCCCGAATATGACCTAATGCTGAAAACCGGTTGGCGAAGGTCGTCCTAAGAATAAAATATTGGATATTTACCAACCAAGTTTGTTTATCGCGTCCATGTGGTGATAACTACTTGCGCACCAGGCTTTTTATTTGAGAATTTATGGTATAAACGTATTTTTATCCCCCGATGCAACCAGTTAGTTTCAATTCCGGATGCAGGTTGATAGGTTCATTCGATTATGTATTCGATAACGCAATGGGGAGACCTAGTTGTCAACCTGTACTGAAATTGAAACGTGATAACTACGTTCAACATTGACGCATACGGCGTGACGTGCAATGTCTTATACTTGCTTGGAAAAATGTACCTAAATGTATAAAATACACAGTAAACCTCCGGGAAGGTGTCTGGAGTGTATCCACTCCAGGCATGCTCAGCACACGAAGAGACATAGTCATGCACCCATACATGCGACACAACTATAGAAAAATATGCCGAATTGAAAATGAACTTGTGAATAGTTATCGGACTCTAGAGGAATTCACATGGTATAACCACCATATTTTAGGTAAAATTATGAAACAAAAGTGACATACTTATTGTTAAATATTGACTCTACTACTTTAAATATATATCTGCGTACATAAGTTTGCACAAACAAAAACACTCGAACTCACCCAGATACACATGCATATGCATTCATTAAAATAGATACATACATACATGCACGCACATATGTATACGTTCATATATATCGACATGATTATAATTTTTTCAATTTTTTATTTGATCTCAGTAGCAGCTGTTACTGCCTACAATTGTTTTGGGAAAAGAAGACATCTTAAACTAACTCAGTCTGCACTCAGTCTCTCTAATATTGAATGAATTAACATGTCTTGGGATTTTAGGATCTTTAAAATGTGCCCAACGTCTTAGGAAAACATATCCGTCTAAAATTTGCCTAAGAGATTCAATTTCAAAATTATCTTTTTTTTCTGGAGGAGATTCCCCCCCCCCAAATTCCAACATTTTTGCCTCACTATTGTCTCTGTCATATACTCTGACAATTCTCGCTGTCCTACGCTGCACCAGATCTATCTCCTTTTTTAAAGGCCTCATTAAGATCCCATATCCCTTGCTGCATACTTCCAGTGGGATCTAACAAGCGAGAAGAAGTAGCATCGCTCTTGCACTTTCCCATCGCATTTGCCCAATACCCTCCAGAAGAAAAATAAGTTTCGGTTAACTTCTTCTCATATCTGTCTAATTTGTTTACCCAATGAGAGATCATTGATGAGAGTGATGCCTAGATATTTTATTGGTTCTACATAAGTTAATTCGCTATTATTAATATTGAGAGGGATGGCTGGCAATATCTCTGTACACTATTGCGTACACCACATCCACTACCATATACCTGTATGACAACGGGTCAATGATGACCCGTAGTTCGCGACTATTTAAGAAAATCCCTGATCCAGCATATACTATAATGGTCTCTTCGAAAGCTTTTTAACTTTTGAATTAGCATCTCACGGGATAACTTCGTCAAAAATCTTTTCAAAATTCCGGAATATTTCATTAATATAAGATTTATTTTCATCATACATCAAAACGCCGTGGACTAAAGAGAGCTAGTTGTGTATCATAAGATCTACCCTTTTGGAATGCTTATTCTTTATCAATAATCATCCGTAATAAATATCTGTCAGTAGGTCCCCTAAGAGATCTCACAAGTATATGTTGTTTTCTAGAATCTTATATTAAATGATGTCAGAGAGATTGGTCTGTAATTACTAGGTTCTTCTCTATCGCCATTCTTTCATCATAGCGTGATGTTGGCTACTTCTCAAATCTCTTCTTTTGGGTACCTTGTTTGAGTACAGTGTCAATGATTTCTTTGAGATTATTGTTTAAGATGGGGATACTTCTAATGCCAATGTCTTTTAAACGCGGGGTGGAATTGTGTCGAGACCGGGAGGCTTTTGGGTGCGTGTGCTACCAGCTGATACAGTATTCCATGAAAATATACATTAATTTCATTCACCGCATGCTCGTATTGACGAGGTATATTCACGTATGTTTCTTCCTTGCATGGATTAAATACACTTATGAAGAAGGATTTCAGTTTATAAACTTTTTCTTAGAGGATGCTATTTTTTTACACTCCCGTATTTTGATGAATTTAGAAGGCATATTTATTTGAGCCTCTCTCTCATTCAACCAGAAAGATTTGGGGTTTTCGTACAAAAAAAACCCTAAAAGTTTACTGAGCCATCGACTTCCGAAAGGCTACTTTTGGCAAGGGCTGGAATATTTTGTAATTTTCTAATAACTTAGTATGATCACAATTGGGAAAAACTCTACCGATATTTTTCTAATTTGCTTAGCAAAAACATTGGCGCCTTAACGGTTTCCGCACTGGAACATGATACCCTCTACGTTCTTAATTTGCTCTTTTTCAATTGCTAGGCACAACTGGCTATCAGTATCATTTTGGATCTCTTTAGCAAAGTGCAGTGAACTCTACTTGGGTGAGCAGGTCTAAAATTTCCCAGCTTGTATCATTGCATTTTTTATTGAATATGCCAAATTTCATTCACGTAGGATACAAAACCATGAGAGTGTGTAAAGAGCTTGTTTTTGGGCTGAAGCAATGGTGATTGCCCTACTTGTGGACACCAATGCCAGATCAGTGGAAAGGAAGGAGCTACAAGATAAACACCTAACATTTATGTATCTAGAAATCGGCATAAGAGGCACATGCATAGTTAATTCGCACGGCTTGGAAAGGTATATAGAGATTATAATAAAATTTTAATGTTATTGGCCCTTAGCTTAAAATTGGAAAAAGAATGGCGAAGTGAAAGTTTGAAATTTTAGGTTCGATAATCTGATAATAATCAGTAACGAACTTTCTGATTCAAATGGTTGAGTTGGTGAGGAAGGGAAAATGTGAAAGTATATTATAAAAGAATAAGAATGACTACAGATGAAACAATAGGAAATGTATATTCGCAAATAAAAAGGTTTATGAAAAATAAGAAATTTAAAAGGGAGAAAAATAGAGAACAAAGAGAGCGAAAGAACGGATATTTAAATATGTCGGTGACGGTCTCTAATTCTACTTTATCCCTTTGGGTGAATCTACCAGTATAATGTGGTGATCTAATAATTCCCTCGGTATAGCACAAAAATCAGGTTCTCTGTACCTTTCTAAAAGTCGGTCTATATATCTACATGGTAACTCGTGCGTCACTACTTGGGTTTGTGTTAGGGTGTGATTGCACCGCAGACATGCAACATCAAATTTTAAATATTTCATAATTTAAAATTACATATTACAAGTTTAGTTTAGTTACCAACATATTTCCTCCAACATACCCATTAAAATGACTTCCTTTTCGTAGTATTTTTTCGCAAAAATTGCGTATTTTGTCCGATTTTTTTTCTTTTCTTTAATTAATGTTTTCTCCTAGGGATCCGAATGCTTACCAGATATTTCAAAATATGACATAACCGAATCTTAGAAAAACTTCTCTTTTATTTTTTCAATGCATATATTTTCATCCCGTCCATTGAAGCGTAGTATCTTTAAGAATGACTCTCATGTTTTTGATGTGTTTGTTCGATGAAGGTTTTGGTGCCATGTATCATCCAAATAAAAAACATATTATAATATGCATAACTCGATGTTTTCCCTTATCATTATTATAAGGTAAACTACCGGTTAAAGTAGGTTTTTTCGATGGACACAACTACCAAATATTTATCTTGTGACTCCAAACAAAACACAATCGAGCACCTACTCTACATCAGGTCCCTCTTCTTATGTGTGTACTTCCTTCCTCCCTTCATCCCGTCCAACATCCCTATCCTGTTCCTGCCCCTTCCTCGTTTGCCTAACATTCTCCCCTCTATTACCTTCTTCAACATCCTACTGCCGCTTAATACGCCTTTCATCCATTTTTCCTTCCTCCATAGGATTTCTCCCAACAAACCCCTATCCTCACCTACCATCACCAGTACTTTCTCATTTGTTTTCCTTTCGGTCCATTTAACCTTCTCCACACCCACATTTCAAAAGCCTCCAATCTACGCCTATCCTTCTCCTTCAGAGACCACGTTTTCGCGCCGTATATAGCTACGCTCCATATCAGAGTTTTTACGAGTCTTTTCTTAACATCCCTACTCAGCGTTCCTGTCATTAATAAGCTCCTCCTTGTGAAAGCCTCTTTGCCTAGCGCAATTCTTCTCCTTACCTACCTACTACTTTGACCTCGTTGGTCCAAAACACTTCCTAGATATGTGAATTGTTCTACCTGTTCTATTTTTTCCTTTCCTATTTTAATAATTGGCTTAGCCTTTCTCTTTCTGGATAATCGCATAAACTTTGTTTTACTAATATTAATTCTCATCCCATATCTATTGGACTGGATTTCCAATTCACTCAGCATGGATTGCAACCCCTCTGCTGACTGATATACTAAAGCTTGGTCATCAGCAAACCTAACCGATTTTACGAATTCCCCTCCGACTTCCATTCCTACCTCCAGTTCTTCCTATGCCTCTTCAATCATTTCCCCACATATACGTTGAACAGCACCGGTGACAATGGGAAACCCTGCCTTACACCTCTTGCTAAAACTGCCCCTCCGGACTCTCCGTTCCACACTCGCACCTGATCAGTCTGAGACATGTACTGGTTGCGGATCAGTCTCCTGTCCCTCCAATCCATTCCTATTTTCTTCAATACACACATTATTTTTCCCAATTCACTCTATCAAACGCTTTTTCGAAATCTGCGTAACAGGCAAATACGTCCTGATTGTATTCTATATTCATTGTTAATGATCCTGAGAACAACTTTAGCTGCGTGGGATATCAAACTTAATGTTCTGTAGTCCTCACAGGATGTAGCCTTTACCTTTTTCGGAATAGGAACTAACACCGATCTCACAAAATTTTCCTGCCAGTTGTCTTCCTCATACTACGAATCAGTCCATCTAGAGTATTCCTCCCTTATTTTCCTAAACATTTCAATAGTTCTGCAGGAATATTGCCTACCCTCACGGCCTTATTTGGTTTCATCTCCCTTAATGCCCTTTATATCCCAATGTCATCCCTTATATATTTAATTTATGCATCTATAGTTAGTGCCCTAAAACCTCTGTTATATGTCCTTGCAGCGGCTTACGGAGGATTATGTCAATTGGACGTGTAGAAATGTGACCAAATGTAAATAGAGGGAAGTAGAGGAATTCTTGTTGGAATATTCATTGCGGGTTAACAAGTTGAATTTATTGAGGAAGAAATGGATATATTGTACCTACTATTAAGTGAAAAAACTCCCGTGGAGTTCTTTATTCAATAGATGGATACATTAATTGAATCAAAAGAGTCTCAGTAACACTAGAGAAAATTTGTCTATTTCTAAAAACGTATTAGCTCGGCAGGCTTAAATGGAGAAAGAGAATGAGACGTGGGGGAGACTTGTATGAGCTAAGAAGAATTAATTGGGAAGAGAAAAGGCTACTTCGCTGGAGGAGTAAGCTAGGCTATAGAAAAAATATACGTATTATTCCCAAATTAATATTAGTTGTCACAGGAAGACACTAATGCTGTTTAGATAACACCAGAACCAATACTGTCGTGTTTCTAAAAATGAAAGAGCTGATATTGCTCGCGACTAAATAGCAGCGAAATAATCTTGGTTAAACAAATTTAACTGAAACGTTGTTAACGTTGGTGAAGTATAGTATTTCCGCCCAAGATATAAGATTTATACAGGCGAAAGCCTATGAGAGAGGTCCCTTGGCAAAGCGTTATATTTGCACGTCATAAGCAATGTTGGATCGACCATTGAGATTCGATCAATTCAAATTATTAGGAAACGCATCTCTTTCGTCTTTAATGCAGCAATTTCTACCCAGAAGTTTCTATTGAATGCACCAGAAAATAATTCCCTATCTTTTGATCAACATTAGGAATATATTATCCTTCAACAAAGAAGCTCTGCCATCGTAACAAAGGGTTATTGTTCTTGCCCACAGCAGTTATAACGCAGCCTCGATGTAACTTTTAGCTTCGACCGCTTTTGAGTAAATAAGTTATGAATTTCACGCGGTAAATGTCGGTCATTAATGGTGAAGCGGTGCAGTTTTTCAAAGGTCAAAGGTTAATTCAGGGCAATGTTCGTACACCGACAAAGGCAGGAGTAGAAGCAAGCTCAGAACGATTAAGCCAAGGCACGCAAAATGTCACATTCCTCCTGGTCTCCGCGTTATCAAGAGAGATCATCCGAAAAGCGTGTTGGCTATGGAGGGAGGGAGTTCACAGCGGGCCACCTTGTAACGAGAGCGCGCTTGCACCAGAAGTGCTTTGCTCACCATCCCTCACGCATTTATCAAATAATGTAAGATAAGACGATGCGGGTCTTTGAAAGCTGTTCCACTTCCGCCCCCTTCGTCTAATGTCCCTCTGGCGATGAATACACGAGAGAGAGGGAGCTCTCTCTCTCTCCACACATCCCTCCCATTTATCATGCCATGCTTAAAAACTACTTCCTCGTCTTCATCTTATTTACATCTGTGTTCCCCTAATCGCAATGAAGTGACATGTTACCTTAAGTAAGTGGCGTGCCAAATGACTTTTTAAAATTGATAGTGCACCCAGCTTATTCTGTTCTCACGGTCTTTCATGAAGATGTTATCGAAGTTAGCTGTGATACCTTTTGCGGCGAAATTGAGCATTCGGCATCGAGGAAGGGTGCATCTTCACGTTAGTTGAGTATCACCATACAGGTCTCCGGTTAAATACTCGAATTTAATATTTAGAAATATAAGACTATATGTATTTTAAGATATAAAATTTCAATTCAAATCTGGAAATTTCAGTGATATTTTGGTTTATTTTTTAATTCTTTTGACATATATAGCATAATATACTTAAATTATCTTGCTAAGGAGATCATATAATAACTATTCACTTTTTTATGAGGAAAATATAAATCTTACTGCCAATGACTTTAAATGCCTGAGAAGTTGCTAAAGTAACTCGATGTTTTATATTACGGTTTATATTAAAATATTACACATAATACGATATTCGATAGCCTTGAATGGTATGGAGTAGTCTCCAAGCTAAAAAATGTTGATAAGTGTATTAAAAATGGATATAAAATCAGCGGCTGATTTTCAGCGGTTTCCAGTGTGCTTTAACCTCCAAACACTAATATATGTATATATATATATATATATGTATGTATATATATATATATATATATATATATATATATATATATATATATATATATATATATATATATATGTATATATGTATATATATATATATGTATATATATGTATATATATGTATATATATGTATATATGTATATATATGTATATATATGTATATATATGTATATATATGTATATATATGTATATATATGTATATATATATATGTATATATATATATATGTATATGTATATGTATATATATATATATATATATATATATATATATATATATGTATGTATGTATATATATGTATATATTATTATTAGGTAATCTACCGGTTAAGGTAGGTTTTTGGATGGACACAACTATCAAATAAACATTTTGTGACTCCCCACCTAGCAAACTAATCTATATCAGGTCCCTCTTCATCTCGGTGTACTTCTTTCCTCCCATCATCCCGTCCAACATCCCTATCCTGTTCCTACCCTTACCACGCTTGCCCAACATTCTCCCCTCTATTACCCTCTTCAACATTCCACTACCGCTCAATACGCCTTTCATCCATTTTTCCTGCCTCCATAGGATTTCTCTCAACAAACCCCTCTCCTCCCCCACCATCTCCAGTACTTCCTCATTTGTTTTCCTTTCGGTCCATTTCACCTTCTCCATTCTTCTCCACACCCACATTTCAAAAGCCTCCAATCTACGTCTATCCTCCTGCTTCAGCGACCACGTTTCCGCGCCGTACATAGCTACGCTCCATATCAGAGTTTTTACGAGTCTTGTCTTAACATCCCTACTCAACGTCCCCGTCATCAACTCCCTCCTCCTTGAGAAAGCCTCCTTGCCTAGCGCAATTCTTCTCCTTACGTCCCTACCACCTTGACCGTATTGGTCCAAAACACTTCCGAGATATGTAAACTGCTCTACCTGCTCTATTCTTTCCCCGCCTATTTTAACATTTAGCTTAGCCTTTTTCTTTCTGGAAAATCGCATAACCTTTGTTTTATTAATATTGATTCTCATCCCATATTTATCGCACTGAACCTCCAATTCACTCAACAATGCTTGCAACCCCTTGGCTGACTGAGCAAATAATGCTTGGTCATCAGCAAACCTAACCGATTTTACGAATTCCCCTCCGACTTTCATTCCTACCTCCAGTTCTTCCCATGCTTCTTTAATCATTTCCTCCACGTATACGTTGAACAGTACCGGTGACAATGGGCAACCCTGCCTTACACCTCTTCCTAACACTGCCCATCCGGACTCTCCGTTCCCCACTCGCACCTGAGCAGTCTGAGATATGTACAGGTTGCGGATCAGTCTCCTGTCCCTCCAATCCATTCCTATTTTCTGCAATACACGCATTAATTCTTCCCAATTCACTCTATCAAACGCTTTTTGAAATTTACAAAACAGGCAAAAACGTCCTGATTGTATTCTATATTCCTCTCGACTAGTGATCTCATTACTGTAATGGCATCACGCGTACCTCTTCCCTTCCTGAACCCAAACTGATCATCCCCTAAGTAATCATTTGCCTTACTCTCTATCCTTTGGTTGATGATCCTGAGAATAACTTTAGCTGCGTGGGATATCAAACTTATCGTTCTGTAATCCTCACATGACGAAGCCTTTGTCTTTTTTGGAATAGGAACTAACACCGATCTCACAAAATCTTCCGGCCAGATTCCTTCCTCATAGATACTACGAATAAGTCCATATATGGCCTTCTTCCCACCTTTCCCTAATCATTTCAACATTTCTACAGGAATATTGTCCACCCCCACAGCCTTATTTGCTTTCATCTCTTTTAATGCCCTTTCTATTTCATCGTCGAGTATGCCTGGACCTAAGCTATCTTCTTCTACGTCATGTTCGTTTTCTATATCTAACCTTGTCGGCCTAAGTTCTTTACCATACAGTGTTTCTATATATTCCTTCCATCTCTCTTGGATTTTTCCTGGTTCAACTATTATCTTACCCCATTTATCTTTCACTGTTAGCACAGATCTTGCCTTCTTACTTCCCGATAATAACTTAACCTTGCTGTATAGAGCACCAATTTCACCCTTCTTCTGTAAACTTTTCATATCCTCGCATTGTGTTTTCCACCATTCTTCTTTTGCTTTATTTGTAGCCCTTCTCAATTTATTGTTTAACTCTTTGTACTTCATTTTGCCTAACTCTGTGTTTACATTTTTCCATCTTCTTCTCTCATCCATCTTTGCAATCATCTCATCCGTTACCCATGGTTTCCTTATTCTTTTCCCGTTAACGGTTCCTATAGTGTCTTTAGCGGCTTCCAATATCCCTTTCTTGATACATTCCCATTTTTCTTCGATAGTACTCAGTTCATTACCGTCATCCAATATTTTCTCTACAGCCTGCTGATACTCCTTTCTCGTTAATCCATTTACTGCTTCTAAATTCCATTTCCTAACCCGCCGCCCTTGTCTTATCTTCTTGAAACGAACATTACATTTCATAACAACTAAATTGTGATCAGAGTCCGCATCCGCTCCTGGGAAACTGTGCGAATTTATCACACTGTTCCTAATCCTGTGCCTAACCATAATATAATCTAACTGATGTCTTTCTGAGTCACCTGGCATTTTCCATGTATACCTACGCCTTTTGTGGTGTCTAAACCATGTGTTAGTGCTGACTAACCCCTGTCTCCTGCAGAATTCAATTGCTTTCTCCTCGCGTTCATTCCTCGTGCCTAACCCATAGTCCCCCACCTCACCACCATCTCTTCCTTCGCCTACCGTCGCATTCCAATCCCCCATCTCTATCAAATGTTTCCCTGCAGGAACACTCGCGATGATATTCTCTAACTCATCATACATCCTATCGACTTCTTCCTCCTTGTGGTTGCTCGGTGGCATGTATACCTGAACAATGACCAAGTTCGTCGGCTCTGCTTTAATCTCTACGAGTAAAATTCTATCTGTCGCTTGCTCTATGTTGACTACGCTTCTTCCTACCCCTTTATTTAAAATTACGGCAACCCCTCGTTGGCTCTCGTCCCCGCCGCTGTATATCACTCTATAATTGTCACTCCAGTAATCCCCGCTATCCTTCCATCTCACCTCGCAGAGACCTAAAACATCTATATAACCTCTTTGCATCTCTCGCTTAATATTTTCTAATTTGCCTCTCCTCAACATTGTCCTGACGTTCCAGGTTCCTATTCTAACTACTTTCGCCTTCTTCTGAGTCTTCTGTCCTGCTGCAGTTTTTTCTTCCCTGTAAGGGTTTCGCGGGATGACGACCGCGGAAGCCTTGCCTCCCCCGCTGCCGGGCACGACACACGGCCCCTTGGGCCGAGTCCCGGAGTTGCCAGGACTCAATTTCTCTTTTGCGTCCATCATTATTTTCTTGGGAATGATAATTGAGGTGGTTTCCCGTTGCCTTCCTCAATAGTGTTTTTAACGTGACACCATCACTTAATGGCCGCCCCACTGGGGTCAGATGCCATTGCAGCCGCCTCACTGAGGAACAGACGCTGCGTGGACTACCTTTCGTCTGGCTCCTAACCTTCAACCTATCTGGCATGGGTGACCCTTGTGTGTGTGACATGTGTGTGTGTGTGTGTGTGTAAATATATATATACTATATATATATATACATATATATATATATATTCATTCAAACATAGAAATAGGTATAAGGAAAGGGGATAGGAAAACACATAAAAGGCGAACACAGGACATGTGGGGAAGGCGGTTTTTGAGCAGATCACGAAAGTAAAAATGTTTCCTTGACCGGGATTTGAGCACCGGATCTTCCACTTGCCGGGCGGATGTGCTACCATTACACCACCGAGGAAACTTAATTTACCTTGAGATCTGCGATGTTTTTGAATGTGTCTCATCTCTTCTTCTGGCTATGCGTGCCACGAAACGTACTGTTCCTTTTCTATATGATACTACTATATATGCTTTCTAACCAACTGTCCCCTCTTCTTGTGTGTATTGTCTATTTCTCCTTTGGTGGGTGGAACAGCTCCCTAAAGCCTTCCTTTGGCAAATGATTCGGAGCACTTGAGCGTCTTAAAAACATATATATATATATATATATATATATATATATATATATATATATAGATTATTTCATCGAAGTAACACGGAAGTGTTGAATAAAAAACTTAGAGAGAAACACATAGCACGAGAACACATAAAAAGAACACTCACAATAATATCTTGATAATTTCGACGGACTTGAACTCCATCTTCTTCGGAAGATAAGATAGGACTGAGTCTTATCTTCCAAAGAAGGCGGAGGGGAGGGTTGCCCAACATTCTCCCCTCTTCTCTTCCGGAGAAGAGGGCAGAATGTTGGCAAGCGAGGGAAGGGCATGAACAGGATAGGGATGTATGGCGGGATGAAGGGGGGAAAGAAGTACACAGAGATGAAGAGGGACCTGATATAGATTAGTTTGATAGGTGGGGAGTCACAAAATGTTTATTTGAAAGTTGTGTCCATCCAAAAACCTACCTTAACCGGTAGATTACCTTAAAAAAAAAAATATATATATATATATGCACACACATACAAGGTCTGTTAAAAAAGTATCGCGAATTTAGAATTTTCGCGGGTTACGTGTTTTTCATTTTCCATTTTTTGAGGCGTTCTGTTGGTAGTTATATCTTTCACTTATGCCAAAAAGTTCTACTATTTTGAATGTTCTGTTAACTGTTTACAGCTATTTTGCTTGGAGGTATTTCGGCTTGTCTTCAATTTTTTCCTATTCCAAAAATGGAACAAAGAATCTGTATCACATTTCGTGTGAAAAACGAAATTAAGTGCGCGGACACATTCCGAATGTTGACGGTGGCATATTGAGAAGTTACCCTGGACCAAAGCAACATTTACCGGTGGTAAAAAATGTTCTTAGACGGCCGGGAAGATGTGAACGACGAATAGCGTGCCGGACGCCCGAGCACGTCATTGACAGATGAAAGCATTGATGAAGTTAAGAAAATAGTATTGGGCTATCGTCGAATCACAGTTAGAGAAGTTGCTGAGGACCTAAACATATCGATTGGTTTGTGCTACTCAATCTTTACCATATTTCTCCCTTCACCATTCGACCTTTACCATCTCTCACCACCGAATACTCTCCCATCTCTATCCCGAGAACCGATTCTAAGGACCACGAATTTACCGTTGGAACGTATCCGTAAGTGTCCTATCTTTGTTTCCATGTTTCGTTATTTTTTTAAGTAGAGTTTAAATGCCCCTGAATTTGCATAGCACTGTATTTGTTAGTGTCACCTCTCCCTTATTAATTCAACTTATGAGAGAGTGATTTGATGATGCAGATCACGTCTTAGGTAGTGGCGTTCTGATTTCGCGAGAAGCGACGGATTACAAGGTTGCGGTGTAGGTGGCTTTGGTCGTTGATAGAGGATAGGGTAGCAGAAGTTTCCGCGGGTATTGGAGTGGAAGAAGACAGAGGGGTGTCGCCACACTGGCCCCCACCCGATTCCTTGGAAAAAGAGGAGAGGATTTCAACCCCACCGGGGGTTGGATGTGAGATGTGGCACATGGTTGAACACCCCCCCTCCGTACTGGTGATAGCGGAGGAGGGGGACATGACGGTTGGGTAAGAGCCTTTGAGTGGGCCCTCCCGATCCCATGATTTTTGGGATGGAGTCTCTTTCCCCTCCAACTCCATGCCCCCCATCGCCCACTCCATCGCTCAACCCCTGATGCACCCGAGCTTCCAGCTCCCTCGCCGGAATACCTCATTTTACGCCGTGGAGCATATTTATCCCTCCGCTCCATTCCGTGGGTTTTTACCTCGGAATCGAGTCGCTTTGCCGGGAGACGACGTTTCCCCCTCGCGCGGCCCGTAATTTCGTGGAGGCGTGTGTGGGATAGAAGTGGTGAGTCGAGGGAAGGGTTGGAGGGGTTGAAGTAGGTTCGGGGGATTTCGAGACGGGTAAGAATCCCTGTCTCGGTTCCTTCATTTTGCTCAAGCTGAAAATTTAAAATTTTTCTCTAACCTCTCTTCCTCACCCTGGTTGGCTCCAACACTACATTTTTAACGCCTGGATCAAGGGTAAGATTTCCTCTATCTGAGGCGTAGAGGGGGCGTAAAACTCACAGAAATTCATGTGAAAAAATTAAAAAATTAAATAGAAGTCAACCCAAGGGTTATAGCAATTGATGGCTGGTTGAGAAATATCCTTCATAACAGTTTTGGAAATCTTCACACCAAATTTCCCAGTTCCTACTCGTAGTTAACAGACTCATCTACTTCAAAACTATACCTTGGTACAGTGACGCCCTCCGATCAGGAACAATCTCTTTACGGGTATATATGAATTTATAGGTGTATTAGGCATGAAATGAAAGGAAAAAATATAGTTTTTATGTTTAAATGCAATTTTTTTTTATAAATCAACATTTACTTAACTTTTCTGCAGTTACATACTTGAGTATTTTGTTTTATTGCTTCCATAAGCAATGGATTCCAACAATATTTCGTAATCACTGGGGTGTTACGTGGAAGAATAATTTGTTGCAAATTATTATTATATGAAAAATTGATAAATTAGTCAATTAGTAAAATTAAAACTTCATTGTCTACTTCGTTTGGCATTGATTAGTTAATCAATAAAATCTCATAGCACCAGTAGGTACCTTTAACCTCAGAAAATATCAGCATGTTTGGAGGATGTTTCTTCACTATAATTGAAAACATGAATGACATGCAAAATTCATTTATAAATAATTAAACGCTTATCACCGAATAAGGTAAAAATGTGCGCCCACATTATTTATTATACACTAGAGTCGATTTTTTTTCTCGACCCTGCTAATTGCCTTCTCAGTGTTCAAATTATTGTTTCCCCTCCGGACACCGCAGTTTATCCGTGCGCCCTTAGGGATCCCGATAAACCCTTGGCTTGTCTTCATGTTTCCCTGTGACCGAACCACCAGAGTTGACACGAAATTCCATTCCAGAGACGAGACTCGAGCCATCGACCATTGTTTGAGGAGGCGAGCACATTACACACTTGTGTAACACACCTGGTGATCATCCACGGTATTAATGAGCAATCCTCGAGTAAATTTTCCTAGTAAATATAATCATCTACTATAAATTACAGATTCAGGTGTGAAGTAGTGGAAGTATTCCATAATAACAGAAATGAAGACAATTGCAATTTTCCCAATATTAAATATTTATTTCCGACTAGTTTCGATACACGTCATAATTTTCAAGTGTAACTTTCAACTTGGAAATGATGTAGTGCATCTAAATCATTCAGGAAATAAATATTGATTAAGTGGAAAATTGAAAAAGTCTTCATCTCTGCCATTATATTCATCTACATCTACATAACACTTCACAATCCGTCGCTAGGGCGTGTGGCGGGGGGTGAATGTCGACCACCCGTAAAAGTGAACGAAGTCACATGCAAAATCAACCCATCCATGCAAACCTACATCCACAGTGGCGTGTACATTTATGCAAAAATCTTTTCAACTTACACGTATGCAAATACATTTACTATGAACTAACAAATACATGCGCATTAGAATGTAGTATTAATTTGTCCAATAACGTGCAAACTACAACTTGAAAAGTAAGAAGGCAAAATTCCACTACCACATGGACACGCAACATAAAATGGTCTCTGATATTTTACTCTACGACAAAGAAGTGCGCTGACATTCGAGAAAATTATTTCACAGGCCCTGATTCTCCTAAAATGTGTACACGTACATTAAATCCTAGCTAGTAGAGTCTTGGATATACTCCATTAAGTCATTCCATAATTTTAAGTGGCATCGCTTTAGGACCAGAACTCCTGATCGATAATGAAGAGTTAATGCCTCCAGTACAGTCACTACAGAAATTTAAATGGGGAAATATATTTAGTTACTCTACCCTGGCTATAATTGAAAAATTCCATAACTTTTGATTAGCTTGTTCTATGTACTAATTTATAAATACTTGAGTGAAATACTTATTTTCTATACCCGGGAATGTCCCAAACAAAATGCTTTTTTTCCTGTGAACTCATATAGCAATATTAATTATTTAATAACACTCATTGGGCATTTAAAAAATACTAGTGTACGTGCGTATTAATTGTTTCAAAGATAATAATCGATATCCATCATTTAAGTTATTCGACCTATTAATGTTAGGTTTAAGACGGCCACCAACGACTATTTTTTCCTATGCGCGTCGAGAATATCCTCTGTGTTGACCCAAATTATTTAATTATTTAGTTTTCCGTAGCTTCTGCCTGCCTTCATATTGCGTACAAAGTAAATTTTCTTCCTTAATTCCTCTTGCCCCAACAATTTAACTTTTATCACGGACTTCAAACTTCCCTAAATCTTTCAAAATAGTTCTGGTTTACCCTTGTGAATCCTTCCACTCTATCAACTAAATCTGTATAATACCCTGCAAACCACCGGGAAAGTGCGTGGAAGGGGATAAATCCATGACAGGCATGCACACAACATGTATGATAAAGTTGCGTACCGTGAATGAAACATAACTACAGAAAATAATTCTGACATGCAAAATATTTGCAACCACTTTATCGGACTCACGAGGAATGCACAGGGGACCACCACAATTTATAGTAAAATCATTCAATCAGAGTTATATGTCATCTGTTAAATTTAACTTCGACTACTTAAGCAAACACGACTGTGACGACTTCAAAACTAGTTCAAAGTATTAGCTCACTTAACTCGGAGCAGCTACCCAAACGATAGAGAAAAAAATTAAAATATATATTATTATTATGTAATCTACCGGTTAAGGTAGGTTTTTGGATGGACCCAGCTTTCAAATAAATAATTTGTAACTCCAAACAAAACCTAATCCAGCAACCTACTCTACATCAGGTCCCTCTTCATCTCTGTGAACTTCTTTCCTTCCTTCATCCCGTCCAACATCCCTATCCTGTTCCTGCCCTTTCCTCGAAAAAAATATATATATATATATATAACTTTTGGACGGCACAATAGAACACAGAATAAAACAGATAACACGTAAAAGGACACTCACACTGTAGATGATTTAAGCTTTCGACCTACTCCGAGGCCTTCTTCAGGTCAGACCTGAAGAAGGCCTCGGAGTAGGCCGAAAGCTTAAATCATCTACAGTGTGAGTGTCCTTTTACGTGTTATCTGTTTTATTCTGTGTTCTATTGTGCCGTCCAAAAGTTATATTGCTCTCGTGAGTACTTCCGCATCATCGATATATATATATATATATATATATATATATATATATATATATATATACACACACACACACACATGGACATACACACATAAACGCCCATATTCATACATGCATAAACATACACTTAAATATATACACACCCTTGCATGCCTACCTTTACGTGTATATACGTACTAATGGTTCTATTTATTCCTCAGTTGACGTGAGTCGCAGCTGTTACATCTCACCAGGGGTATGTAAATCAACTATAAACATACTAATTTTCTTATCGTTAACTATCGCTCGGTTACTCTTGATTATTTTAAAACCTCAGTGTGTTTGATCAATTCCCAATCCACCACCGCGATACGAAGACTATTTTCTCTCTGCTCCTCTCTCTTTTTCTTCATACAACTTCACGCTTGCCGCGCTTCATTTTTTCCACTTCCTTCCTCGACCGTCTTTCTCCCCCTCCCGTCCTTAGCAGGCGCCAATTGCATCCGCGCATTGTCTGCGGATGGGTGAAGTGGCTAGGAGGATGGGGAGAGGGAGCATGAGGTGCGGGGCAGGAGCATTGTTTCGCGGGGCATCTGCGCTTTCGTGTGTGTTTGTGTGTGTGGACGAGCGAGCGTGTGACTGCAGGGATACTCACGGCTGCTACGGCTGTGCGTGGCGTTTAGAGATCGCTTGGATGGGACGGGGAGTTGGAAAAAGTTTTCCGAGGAGGAAGTTTGAGGATGTGGGATGAGGGACAAGGGGGATGTAACGAGGCCGGACATAAACGCCGTTCGCTAGCCGGAGGAGTTGGCGGCTGCCATTCGTGAGTCGTATACCGTTTCGTGTAGGCACCTAATCCCACAGAGCATCTATTTGTTTGTAGGTGAAACAAGTAGGAAGCAGGACCTAATCCTCACGTTTTGTCAATAGCTATCGGTAAATGTCCAAATATTTTAACAATTTTTTTTAAAAGAGTTAAAAATGCAACAGGTAATCTATCTTTATTGGAAATGTAGGATTTTATAAGGCGTTTCGGTACATCAATGATAATTGATTGATTTTACTGTAAATTAAGAGATACGGAAATTTGTCAAATAAAATAATCAATGTTTTCTAGGAAAGCATTCATTGAGAAAACATACGTATTACTTCAAACCATCTCACGGTGCGTACCAAAATACGCAGGCAGGCAACATTCCTCTGGGAATATTAAACAAATTTACCAATAATAACAATAAATATAATGTAAAAATCTATGGTTCTAATGCGTCAGTTAACTTTTTCCATGATGAAATACTATTTAGAAAAGGTATGAAGTTAGTATCCAAATCCATAATGTAAATATCTTTGTGTATTTTCACCAATATTTGTCTCCGAATTTCGTTTAATAATGGTTATCAAGAACTGTGAAAAAGTGACGCCTGACTTATTTTTTATTTGTGCGCGAGTTTCCAACATGAGAGACTTTTTAAAGACTTGGCTTATCGATGTCTAATATCCAATAAAACAATCTCCGGTATTTTGCAGTTACAATACTAATTTAACACTATGTAAACAAAGTGCGAGAATTTTTCCTGTATCATTAACAATTCTTCCTTGGATATTGGCTTGAAAATATCGTCTCATCACTGTGGGATCCAACACTGAGGTCCATCATTCTCTATGTTCCGGTTATCACCTCGTTGGGCATTAATAAAATAAATAAATAATCATCATCCTTGAAATATCAGAGCGTTTTTTTTCGCACGCTGTGTTTTCAATTGTCTACTCACTTATTGCTTTGACTTGGGTTTATTTGAAAACTCTAGGAAGGAGAGGAGAAATAGGGCGAGAGAGAGTGGAAAAATCTCAAATTAGGGATTAGACAATAGTCGCTGATCTGACTATCAAAACTATTGCACGTAGGTTACATATGGACAAATGGGTCTCAATGTGGACTGATGTCTTGAAAAGCCCTTTTAGGTTACTGCTGGCGTGGTCATTAATTTGCACGTGATCACCGGCATTTTGAATTACACAGAGACGGAAGTAAAGGCGGAAGCTCACGAAGCTTGCAATTTCCGGGGAAATTGGGAAGGAGGATGGCATAAAGGGCAAAGAGTTGGCATGAAAGGGCAAAAGAGTTGGAAGAGGGGACGAATGTGAAAGGAGTGATGGGAGTTGGGTAGCAGAGAGAATTGAGAGCTTGAATGAAGTAGCACAGTGAATGGGGAAGAGGAAGCAGTGAAAAAGAATGGAGAAGGTGAAATTGGAAGGGTAAGAATAGTGGCTGGAAATTCACGTTTGGGGAATAAGAAATGATTGAGTGAAGGAGGAGGACTCTGCAATGCCCGAAACGCCTTCGCTCGTAAAATCGGGTGTTATCTCTAGCGTAGGTGGTGGTGGTGAAGAAATCAGAATAAGGATGGAGAAAACGTCAAGGGAGAGACCGGAGGGCGAACTTTATTTCGTATAAAACAAAGATCCCGTTTAATATCGAAGCTTCCTCACGAGAATATATCTGATATCCTATTCGCCCCTAGTTCATAACATTATTTGTTGAAGACGTGGCGAAAGGTATTTAGCGATATCATTCTCCTTAGTTCTTGGGTTATCTGGGGCTACATGGAAGAAAATTATAAAATCTATTCAGTACCATTACTTCCTTTACTTACTTTCAATTAATAGTTTTTTTTATCTGAAATTGGAAAATACTGAGACAGTATCCATCTTAATACTTGATGTAGATTTTAAATCGAATCTCCCCGATGCTAACTTATTCTTTATTTGATCTCATTTATATTTATGAATATTCCATGACAGGTATTTTAGAAATTCTATTCTCCCTTTAGTCCCCATCATTTCCCTCTCATATATGGTATATTATTTTTCTTCAAAATACACTCGATTTTTAATGAAGATTAAATTGAAAATTAGTCTTAATTTCCATTTAATCAGCCAAGATTTATTTTCGTGGCCCATATTATGGCATTTTATATCATCATAAAGAAAATAAATCTATATGAAGGAGAGGTTTACAAAGTGTATTTCACTTTTTTGTCAACAGTGGATGTTTTCATGCCAAAATCCGCATGTTAGATCAAATATGTGGCATGAAATCCATTTCTTCACATATATATTGTACCCTCAACTCTTTCTTATACTTATTTTCCCAAAGATTGCATAATCCTTAAAAAGATCCTTGAAATATTTTCTGTGAGGCCGATGCGTTATATATTCTTTGACTCCATTCCTTTCCCAATTAACGAGTATAAACATCTGTAAATGATATATTACTTCTCATTCAATTATTGGCATGTACAGCCAACTTTCTGTTTTGCAAATATTGTATGATATTTATGGCACCATAGAATATTCGGTTTCTTTCCTTAAACCAGTGAGCCACTCTTTTCTGTCTAACACATGGCTTAACGCACTTCACTCTACTTTTTTTATCTAATAAATTTTCCATGATTAAGCTTATACGGAAAATTTATGTTCTCACAAAATGAAGACTAAAATAAAATATCCCTTCAAGGTGTCAACGCGTAAAAGTCGGAACTGGCTGTCTTCAGTCGAAAATTCAAATGGAAGGCTTTGATGCTCCTAGAAAGAAACTCACGAAGACGGTTGGCTGATAGTGTACCCAGCAGGCAAGTTAAAGGTCACGGTCTCGATTCTACCCTCGGGTTTGGAATTGGTGATAACGATTTTGATAACTCAAGGGTTTGGAAATGCAAGACGGAGCTGTCAGGCCCTTTGAAGGCACAGACGCCGATGTTTCGTTTGCATCGGAAAGGTGATTTTTCCACGTTGGAGATGTGAGACGGAGAAACCCTGTCTAAATCACGGCTGTATTTTATTCGGGAAGGGGAGTAAAAGTAAGTTACATGACATCCATCCAGCGAAAGAAGACGAGTTTGTCATTAGATTGTACAGATTCAAGAAATAACAAGCAATGATTTTCACTCGGCACAAATAATTCCACATTAATAACATTTTTTATTCATTAGAGTATCACTTGAATCATTGCTTATATATTTTTTCATTATTATTCACTAAAATACATTGTGCGAACCGACATAGCACTGATGGAGGTAGAAAAAGTGCGAAAGAATTGTAACCGTTGTCATCCCAGGGAATAATTATTTCATTAGCATACAAAAACTTTCAATTATGATATTAAATGCATCCATTACAATTATCATATCACGCCCCGATCATCTAAATAATTATTTGGGTGACCATGACTGAATCTTGTGTACCAGACCAAATTTCACTTGAAATTCATGGCAAATCGGTAAAATTAATGGATGGAGTGACGCTCCAACGATTTATGGAGATGAGATATTATAGATTTTGAAGTGAATGGCATGGCTTTGGCCCCTAGATCGTTCGTTGCCTACGCTGAAGGGCGGCGTAGATAGGGCCGGGGCTAACAGCGGATGCTGCGGAAGGGTACGTAAATGGCAAGTTGATGAGGAGAAAGTCCCGCAGGCGAGCGGTGGCATCACTAAGTCGAGACCTGACAAGTGGATTTATTTCTTGCGGCGGAGGAAGGGTAAGGGAGTATAATCGGACGTTCGCTCGAGGGAGGAGTTTCGGGTTTGCAGTTCGGTGAGTGTAGCGATATGGAGATAGGGAGAGGGGAAGGGACCCTTGGCCATGGCATGCGAGGGGCATTCCTACTACTAAAATTCTCTCTAAGGAAAGTCGTAATCTAGTTGAAATGAAACGCGACCGCAGGTATATAGTCACCGCAGCCGTTGCGGGAAATTTTCGAT
Organism: Hetaerina titia; assembly: GCA_037158775.1. Lineage (NCBI taxonomy): Eukaryota > Metazoa > Arthropoda > Insecta > Odonata > Calopterygidae > Hetaerina > Hetaerina titia. The sequence goes on from CM073773.1 coordinate 53,899,856, forward strand.
ATCCCTGATATCCACCGTCATGTGCCTAATTGACGTAACTGGGCGCTAAAATATTCAAACGGTGAAGCTCTACTTTGTGGACACCGTGAATTACACCAAGTCTGGAACGATGCAAATTTTATGCACCATGAGTTTCTCGCATAACAAAAAATTGCACATTTCCGTTGCGTACTTAAGTTCAATTTAATTATTTCGCATTACGTATTTAAAAAAATGTTTTAAGACGAAACATATAAAAATTCGTTTCACGCCGCCATGGAAATGTGTCTCCGAGGGCCGTGTTTTTAGGTGTTAATGTAATATACTGCTCGTGACGGAATTGTTTATGGTTTGTTTTAAGAATTATTAATAAATATATTATATATATTTATATATATATATATATATATATATATATTTATATATATATACAATAATGTAAATTCATGAGTTCTGAGTTTATTAATGAGTTCTGTTCCTAATTCCTCTTGAGAAAGGTGGTTGCACCACCGAAAATTCGAGAACCAGTGTGTCCCTCTTTTATATGTTTTAGTTTCTGTGTTTGTGTTGACTATTTAGTGAATTTGCATTATTGTGCACGTTCGTGGGTTTTCCAAGAAAGTGACTTTATATATATACATGTATATATGCAAACATATTTATTTTTATGTGTGTGTGTGTGTTTGTGTGCATACGTATATACTCGTTTATATATATTTTTTGACGGCACAAGAGAACACTAAATAAAATAGATAATACGTAAAATGACACATATATTGTAGATTGTTTGAGCTTTCGGCCTTTTCTGAGGGTTTCTTCAGGTATGACTAAAAGTTCTCGCAGAGAAACTATGGAGTCTGGGGGGAGGGGGGAAGTTGCAGGGCATGCTAGGAAAGGAATTAAAGATGTCGTTTAAAGGTGGGAATTTAAAAGATCGGAAAGCTAGTACATATGCGGATTCGCGATTTCTCACCTCTTTATTGGTAGCTGAATCGGGTAGGGATTCTAGGATCGTTGAGAGAAACACTGGTTGAAGGAAAGGTTGAGGGAATTTGGGTGCAAAGGGATAGGAAGTGAAGATGGTAAGGCACAATTACAGGAGTAGCAGTGATTACTCATTCGAATGGATAAGGGGGTAATGCATTCGCATACGTAAAATGAAGTGCATTGTTTCCATGATAAAAGATACAAATTGATTTTTTGAGAGGCAATTACCTTGGGAACGAGGCATCACGCGTACCTCTTCCTTCAGGAAAGGAAGAGGTACGCGTGATGCCATTGCAGTAATGAGATCACTAGTCGAGAGGAATATAGAATACAATCAGGACGTTTTTGCCTGTTTTGTAGATTTCGAAAAAGCGTTTGATAGAGTGAATTGGCAAAAATTAATGCCTGTATTGCAGAAAATAGGAATGGATTGGAGGGACAGGAGACTGATCCGCAACCTGTACATGTCTCAGACTGCTCAGGTGCGAGTGGGGAACGGAGAGTCCGGATGGGCAGTGTTAGGAAGAGGTGTAAGGCAGGGTTGCCCATTGTCACCGGTGCTGTTCAATGTATATGTAGAGGAAATGATTAAAGAGGCATGGGAAGAACTGTAGGTAGGAATGAAAGTCGGAGGGGAATTCGTAAAATCGGTTAGGTTTGCTGATGACCAAGCATTAGTTGCTCAGTCTGCCAAGGGATTGCAAGCATTGTTGAGTGAATTGGAGATTCAGTGCGATAAATTATTATTAGGTAATCTACCGGTTAAGGTAGGTTTTTGGATGGACACAACTATCAAATAAACATTTTGTGACTCCCCACCTAGCAAACTAATCTATATCAGGTCCCTCTTCATCTCGGTGTACTTCTTTCCTCCCTTCATCCCGTCCAACATCCCTATCCTGTTCCTACCCTTACCTCGCTTGCCCAACATTCTCCCCTCTATTACCCTCTTCAACATTCCACTACCGCTCAATACGCCTTTCATCCATTTTTCCTGCCTCCATAGGATTTCTCTCGACAAACCCCTCTCCTCACCCACCATTTCCAGTACTTCCTCATTTGTTTTCCTTTCGGTCCATTTCACCTTCTCCATTCTTCTCCACACCCACATTTCAAAAGCCTCCAATCTACGTCTATCCTCCTGCTTCAGCGACCACGTTTCCGCGCCGTACATAGCTACGCTCCATATCAGAGTTTTTACGAGTCTTGTCTTAACATCCCTTCTCAACGTCCCCGTCATCAACTCCCTCCTCCTTGAGAAAGCCTCCTTGCCTAGCGCAATTCTTCTCCTTACGTCCCTACCACTTTGACCGTATTGGTCCAAAACACTTCCGAGATATATAAACTGCTCTACCTGCTCTATTCTTTCCCCGCCTATTTTAATATTTAGCTTAGCCTTTTTCTTTCTGGAAAATCGCATAACCTTTGTTTTATTAATATTGATTCTCATCCCATATTTATCGCACTGAACCTCCAATTCACTCAACAATGCTTGCAACCCCTTGGCTGACTGAGCAACTAATGCTTGGTCATCAGCAAACCTAACCGATTTTACGAATTCCCCTCCGACTTTCATTCCTACCTCCAGTTCTTCCCATGCCTCTTTAATCATTTCCTCTAGTGCGATAAATAAATATATATATATATATATATATATATATATATATATATATATATATATATAACTTAGACAGTAACACACAGCGCGAGAACACATAAAAAGAACACTCACAATATTATCTTGATAATTTCGACGGACTTGAGCTCCGTCTTCTTCGGAAGATAAGATATGACTCATATGAGTCATATTTTATCTTAAGATAAGATATTATCTTGATAATTTCGACGGACTTGAGCTCCGTCTTCTTCGGAAGATAAGATATGACTCATTTGAGTCATATCTTATCTTCCGAAGAAGACGGAGCTCAAGTCCGTCGAAATTATCAAGATAATATTGTGAGTGTTCTTTTTATGTGTTCTCGTGCTGTGTGTTACTGTCTAAGTTTTTTATTCAACACTTCCGTGTTACTTCGAAGAAACCATCTATATATATATATATATATATATATATATATATATATATATATATATATATATAGACTTATTTTGTAATAATTGTCTGTTACAAGTAATACTCTAAGATATTAGTGGTGACTCATATTATTCGCTACTCTCTGTCCCATCGGTAATTCATGGCGCCCTAAAATTTCCTAAAGTGGAATTTCGTAAAAAAGTAATCCTCCAAAACTATGATTCTTAACCGCTTCCGTCGTCGACATGCAACGAGTGCCGTCACGTTATTTTTATTTCAAATCCTCGCCCCCTACTCCCTCAACTACACACCCGATATCAATACGCGAGCGTTAAGGAAACAAAAGGAGTCGGAGAGGTGTATCTCGCTCGATAACATTCACTCTCCCGGCACCACTTCTCATCAGATGTTTGTAGGGGGAGGGTTTGGGGGTGTAGTTTCCAGGGTAGGGGTAGGTGAAGGGAAAGGGTGAGGAGGAGAAGTAGTAAAGTCAAGTAGGGGACCATTTATGAACTGGTGACCCAGAATCTGCCGTTTGGAGGGGAGAGAGGGTGAGGGCGGGGATGCAACCCAGCCATGGCGACGCTCGTCATCACCGTAATGCATCCGCGGGATTGATTGGTCATCAATATTCATTGGCAGTTGATCGTCCCGCATATGCCGGCTGTGTGTTGTGAACTGCCGTCCCGTCCTAATCCACGGATATGCGTTTTCGCCCCCGCGACGCCGCCGCCTCCCGACTCCTCCAACCCACCTTTTCCCCTACCGTTCACCGACACACTCACCCTCCCCAAACTCCGTACTCGAAGAGACAATGTACAACGTGCCCACACCATCGCCGCCGCCGAACTCCGACCCTATCATTTGGTCACCCGGCACGGTATCCGTCTCGCAGCTCTCAGCTTGGTGCTTCGGAGTCGCGCGCTAGGCCGGGGGCATGTGTGTCTGCGTGTACGGATATGTAAATATCCCGCGGGGGTGGGGAAGGACAGGGGGTTTTGCACAGCCACAAAGAGGGGGAGAGTTTGCATTACGGTCCGTTGAAGGGGAGGGAAGGGAGGCGGGGGTAGAAAAAGGTGTACACATTCCGTTTGAAGGGCTCCGACCGAGCGCGAGCGGGAGTGTTAACGCTACAACCAAAGAACTGCATTCTATACGGTATTTGCGAGTAAATGCATTTTGGAATAAATCACGCGGAATCCGCATTTTGCGCCTCGGGCCGGCCGAGGGGACATCTATTCCAATTGCTGATTCAAACGCGGGACATAATTGGAAACAACGGGCAGAGGCGGGCGATCAAAATGCGCGTGAATTAGGAGGCGCGCGGTGTAGTGTTACATTTAGCGTTTGCATGTATGTTAATTATGTCTTCCGAAAACTTAAAAAAATATATATATATTTGGCTCTCCAAAGGCAATTACATAAGTTTGTATCGCTGCGTGACAAGTCTTACGCAATAAAATAATACATGGCATTGTGTCATCGCCCGAGGTTTCCAATGCTTACTGAAACAGCAGTCGCGAAATTAGCAGGGAGATTCAGCTCATTTGTATTTGAATTTCAACCCGTGGCGTTGATTTCGTTTCGTCAATATTTCTCTTTTTTTGTGTTCTGACTCCAACATTGCATTACAAGCTGAATTTGAAAATTTTAGGCCATTGCTTTGTGTTAATTGGCTGGTGAATTATTCTTCAACTCGTCGGGAGGGAAGTTATTTATCAGAATTATTCACAGACATGGAAAAATGTGTTCGTTGTTTGGTTACTGAAGTGGAAATATACCTTTTTCGTTTGCGTCAACTTTATGGTAACTTTATGGAATTATGGAACAGGAATTTTCGATGTGCCCTTCAGGGTATCAACAATAATTCTCTTCCACAAATTAACCACTTCAAATTATCATCTTATTAATAAATAACTGGTAAACACCCTTATTTTTTGTGCTTCAGAGACTGTAATGAGGTTAAGTTCAACGTCATTGCCAGCGTATTTTCCAATATTTTCAATGATATGCCGAATACTTCTGGTGACCCACATGAGCCTATAATTCCATTTAGCCTTAGCTTGTCCTTTGGTTTACAATCGTATTTTACAACACCCTGTTCGCGACTTGAACTCGCGACCTTTGGATTAGCAAGTGGAGTTGTATTAAAAAATTAATTGATTTGATAATAATATTTTATCAGAATAAACAATATATTATTCAATTCTGTCACAACATGGCATATATTCATTTTATGTACCACGATACCAAACATCTGGGTCAAATTATGGATTCATCTAATTAAAATATTTCAATAATTTGCTATGGCTTTCTTAGCTGTTCCTGTTCCTTCTCCTCAAGTTGTTTATTGTTATTTCAAAACGTCACACTAATTATTGAACTAGAGATTGGTGTTCTGCACGTCTCCATTCCTTTCTGTGTCCATGTAGTATCTTGGTCTCTTCGTTAGTTCCTACCTACTCATCCTTTATTTTCTTTGGTATTCTATTTTTTTGGTCTCGCATAAAAAATGAAAAAAGAACGTCAGCTCTAAAACACGTAACTATTTACTGATCATATTTGAAATGTTACTAAAAATGTAAAATTTTTTGAAGGCTACATCTTCAAAGATTTGCTGAAAACGTATGTATTTTATCTCCAATCTTTCCACGCAAACATACGTTTTAAGCCAGTCTATATTCTGCCATATCAAATGCTGATTTTCTTACAACATAACAGAACTTACTTATTACTATGCATCTCTCCGCTAGTATGTTTTCTGCAATTTTCTCTAGGTCCTTCTCGCAATGATCATTCTTTTATTCTTCATTTTCACATCCTTAGAAACCCTATGCTCCATTCCATCTCTTCCTATAACACTTGGAACAGTCTCCGTCATTCTGCAGGATATTAAATCGTAATCCACTTATTATTCTCTATATTTCTCACTCACCATTTGACTTGCAGTGTCTGCCTCTAGCAGTAGCTTCACGAGGTTGGTATTCTTTCTTTGTCTGCTTTCCCAAAGTCCCAAGTGAGTGCAAAAACCTATTTGTGAAAGTATTCCACGCCCATGTTTTCACTTCTTTCCTTCTTTGAGTAGAGTATCTGCATCAAAATCATGAAAGTCTTCTTACTTGAACTATTCTGAATTCGATTTCCGTCGAATGTTTTCAACCTGTGTATGTAACGCTTCTCGAGAGCGAGGTAAAAGATTCTGCTGGGTGTAATTTCTCTCACCGCGTAACAGCTTTTAGCTTCTCCATTATGCACGCTAGGATTTTATCTTCCTTACTATTTGGTAACCATATTATTTGATTGGAGCATTTCATCCATTGTATTTCAAGGAAATATGCTAATCCTCTCAATTCTCTCCTTTAACTTTGCTGTCGTCTGTGAAACGTGGCACATTGATCTCTTCTCAATTTACATCAATTCTTTTGACGCTCGTTCTTTGAACTTCTTTTTTTTCCCCTCAAAATACGTGAAGAAGCGCTAGTAAGTGGTTCCATCCTTGCTCAATACTTATCTTAACTTCCATTTTACTTTCATTTAGTAAAAGTAGTCTTGCACCACGTCTACTATTAAGTTGAAAGATTATTATTCTGTGCTTCCAAATTCATTCTTAAGATAGATTTTTACAGAAATGTTCGCAAACTTTCATCCGGAGATATTGTCAAAGAACTTATCTAAGTTCAAGAATGTCACCAACATAGGAATATACAGATAAACAATCGTTGGTTTGGTTATTCTAATGCATTTTAAGGCCAATGTTATCCCTCTTCTTTTTGAATCCATATATTTTACTCGCATTATCCCATTTCGTTCACAACATTTCACTCTAATCCTTGGCTAGACATTGATCTACCCAAGTTCATTAATCTTTATCATGTTTTTTTCACTTCAACTATCCAATAAAAATCATATTATTTTAACAGCATTCTCATTTTTTTAATAGCAGTCAATATTATCTGTCTCGTTGACCAAATTGATATCTTCTCTAACATTACATCTGGAAAAATGTGCAGAGGCCCAAGGACATAACTTTGAAGAATTTTAAGTGTTTGTGCAAATCTTTTCAATGAATTACCTTTAAAAAAATAATTGCATCACTTTCGGAACGCACCCTGTGTCTCAAATCTTCTCCGTTTTTTTATTTTCCTTAAACCTTTATTTTACAATAGAAAAGCACGTGCCATCACGTCTTCATGAGACATTTATTTTTATCTACCATTGCATACACTGATAAAGCGTATCTACTACCGGGGATGTCTTTGCGAATATTCTCTCATCCATCCATTCATTAGGAACCGTTATTATTTTAGCTCTCGCTGGTGATATTACGCGTTAAGTATACTGTTTTTTTAAGAATGAAATACAAGTCCAACGAAGACTTTTTAAAAATCACGATCTTTTCGAATTTTCACGTGCATGTTATTAAGGATACAGAGGCGAAGATGGATACTTGGGAATGTTTAATAATTGAATATTCTGAATAAAAAGAGACGTTTCAGGCATGATATGGTGGAATATCATGATTGATTCAAAATTTGCAATTTTCCACAAAATCAAATTTTTTGGAAACTTGCCTAATTTTAATTAACAAAAATGCAGATTCTGAATTGAACTTATTTTCAATGTACCGTGAAGGCCCCTATCAGCCAATTTCAATAAGCTTCACCATGTAGATCTCATACTTGAGAACCAAGCACCCGAATATTTTTTTGAAAAGCAACTAAGATTTAATGATTTTCAATAATTTTTCTCGGGTTTCCCACCGGGTCAGGTTGATGAAGTGTACCGACGTTTCGAAGGCTGACTCTGCCATCGTCTTCAGGGTGATTTAATTTATTAAATTAAATTAAATTTAATCAATTAAGATTTAATGATTTAGTCGAACACACTCCTTATTTCACACTGTACGTATACTAGTTTAATACTAGTTTTATACTAGTATATTCACGAGTGAGTGTGTTCGATTATTTGTGTATATCTTATGAGCAAAAATGGATGCATCAATATGAATTTTATAGCTGCATCCAAACTGGTTAGACTTTACTGAGCTTGCTTTTAGGTGCCTAAATTTTAGGCACCAAATGAAAAGGATTCTTATGTTTGGATGCCGTACGCAGTAGCACTGCCATCTATGTGTCTAAGAATAAGGAATAAACAGATGATGTCCGAATCTAAATATTTTGATAGCTGAGATAGCTTGTGCAAACATTTGTGTGTTGTTGCAAAACTGCGTAATGGTTTTATATTTAACTCTATAGTTTATCCGTTTTTTATAGTTTTTTTTATTATCAGGTCGGATAGTATTATATTTCAATAATTTTAAAATGTTTATCTCATATTATGGTATTGCACTCCAGGGTAATTTTTGGTCATTAATCCTTGTCAGAGGGTCGCGGTAGTCTAGCGGGTAGAGTGTTGGACTGCTGACCAGAGGGTCCCGGGTTCGATTCCCGGGCAAGGCACTTTGGGCAGCAGCTCCACCCAAGCTAGTTGATTTTTCGGGTACCAGGTCTTCCTGGGAAGCCATAACCGGCACAGGGAAAGGAACTGGCCCCCCTACCCTAATGTGTGTATATTCACCCGCCGTTGGGCTTGGTACATGGATGAGCTCTACCATCACCTACTAAACCGACCTTCGGGTTGATTACTGTGTTTATGGTTTTTTTAATCCTTGTCATTAATTGTTTTAAGATATGCTTTCCGGCGTGGGTATTTCATTTTTATTTATATTTACTTGCTAAATGCTTTATATTTTTAAGCTAAACAAAGTATCAATTAAATATTTATCCTACAATTAGTGTTATTCGGCGCTTTTTCATTTTTGTTCGTTGCATTACTTTACGGGTTTACGTACTGAAACGGTGGCTCCTTGTACAAAGGTTTGGCGAACGATCTATGATTACCCAGTCGGATTCATGGAGACAGCTATATTTTAATAAGGGCATTACTAAATGCTTACGCTCATCAAACACAACATTATGCTTAAATATTATTTTCCGCATCGTTCATGTGCCAAAATAAGATTTAATAGGCACAAAAAACGAGGCATGGACACATACACGATGACAAAGACCATGTTCCTAATCATGAAGTGAAGCCCCAAACAAAGAAATATGTTCTTACCTTTTCAAATATCTGTTTTCAATAACTTGATGAAATAAATTATTCAGGAATTAAACTACAATAATGCGGAAGACGTCAAATTTGCCTTGCCTTAGGAAAGCTCCGCCTTTTTCCATCTCGCAGTAATGAATTCCTTCCCTTTTCCAGCGAGTAAAAGAGCTATCTCTCAAAGAAATAAAAAATGTTATTTTGATCAACATAAACGTATAATACCCTCCCGCCATAGTGATTATTCTTCTGGTAATATTATCGCGTCTGGCACTTGGCATATTGGGGTTGCAATCTGGCGTAACTAGGATGCGTTTCTTGTGTTCAAAATCCAGGAACCGAAATAGGTGCCTAAATTTGCACCCTCTCGCTGCCGAACGAGTTAGGAGAACCTTCAAGATCCTCCGATGAGCCTGGAGGCAGCTTATAAAACATAATTGGGCATGTGCGGCAGGCACCCTCTCATTCCCCAGTGCACGCCCGTGGTGGCTTGCGGTATATTTTACACAGATGCAGGTTCTTGATAAAGAAGTTTCTTTTATTTGTAAGAGCTGTCTGGAACACTCGAGCCTCTCTCTGAAAACTGGGGAAAATCTTTGTAACTCTCGATCAATCATTCATTAATTTCCACGTACTAATTTTTCTCACCCTTACGTCCCGAGTGATCATAAGGGTGGGGGATTAATTTTGGTTTTGGTCCACGATTATGCATGTGTTTAACGGGGTCTGCGGTGGCATTTGATGGGATGGGGGGAAGAGGAAGGGATAGGACTAAGGGCTTTATACCGTTTTGTGTCTCTTCCCGTTGGGAGCGTGCCCTTTCAGTCCTTACCCCTCCCTCGCGACACCTTCACTGCCACCCCTCAATACCCCTCCCCCTCCCTGTGCCTCTCCTCTTTTCTCTGTAAATCCGTTGAATAAATGAAGAAGGGACAGCTTCCCAGAGCGTGCACGACCGAAACGAGGTTCTTCTCGCGCCCCGCGGAGGCCTGAATAACGCCAGCCTCTCATTTATTCGTCCTAATAATTTAAATAGACATGTCATCCGAGGACTGATTAACCGCAGGCGAGCGTCCCCCGTGCGCAGCGTGACCGGTCAATGTTCGTCACCTTTGATTACCCCGTGTGGGACTCACTTGGCTTTGACGCCGGAAAATGAGGACGGTTGGGGTCCCGCGTCGACTCCGTGCTGACTCTTCTCTCTGGTCTTCCTCACTCACTCTATCCCCATTTCTCCTTCTCCTCTTCTCTCGCTTTCTCCCGTAAATCCAACCAAAGGTCCGAATCAGAGTTGTGCACTAGAGGATAGGGGAAGGGTTGGAGAGGATTCTTTGGAGTACGAGAAAAATAAAATCCGGGTGAAGAGTCGGTCATTTGATGCTACGGACTGGTTATAACCCACGGACGCCACGTGGCGTATTTCGACTGCGATTTCTTATTAGGGTTAGCTTTAAAGGATGGCATGTGCCCACGTCACCATGAATCACGTTGCAGGAAGGGAGAGAAAAATGCTTGATGACCCTACTGTATTGCCGCGCTCCCGCAACCTTTTTTTTCTGCCCCTCCCCGCGTTCGGTCTTTCCCATTAGGTTTACGCCTGCTAACTAGGTCCGCAGGACGCACGTGAAAAATGTTTTCCTCGCCATCCCGCGACTATATTTTGCAGTACGATTTTGAATAAGGAATCGGAGCTCCCGTAAAGGAAATTAGAGCTGTCTGGATGAGAGGATTTTCCAGCGGCGTCACACGTATTAGAACGAGCATAGGTCGGTGTTCTCGCGCCGAGGCCAACATTTCAAATGGTAATCTGTATTTCGTCACTGCTGACCCTCCGATTGCACAAAAAAGAGAGATAGACTAAATTTTAACCAAATTGTTTACTTTAATCTCCGACATTTTTACGTATTTGTGTAATTTTATTGCTTATAATATGCATTTTTTTATAATTCGGATCAAAAAGTAAATTGTGCGTTGTGGCATAAAATTTAAAAAATAAAATTACTACATTCATCCACTGGAAACCTCCCAATTCTGCGCCTAGGAATTAATGATTTTTTTACAATTACAAATGGTCTCTTTAATTGAAAAGAAATAATTAATACAGTGGCGTTAGTACTAGGAGTAATATGGATTGATTCGCGTAATTTTGAGTACAGATCTGGAACATATTAAACGAAATAATCAAATCAAATTGTGTGTCATTTGATTGAAAATTACCATTGTTGGTTTTATTGACCTTAATATAATTTGTTCAAAAATGAATTCCAAAATTAGGACAAATTTGGCTTTTGAATTCAGTTTTTGCCAAATTACTTTAATATTATGGTTGCCTTCACGTATCGAGGTTTTGACATCATTACACCATTAGGTTTTGACGTCATTTCTTCTATCAGACTATATTTTTGCAAATAAGAGTCATTCAGTAGAATTTATGATAAGAATTTCGTTCTGTGATATTTCTCAATAATATTTTCTAGTATTGAGTCATTGTGCTTTCCTAAAATTTGTCAACAATAGCTGGAGCCTTGTCAATACGCGCCCAGCTCTAGAATAACTATGAAGTTTCTCGTTTTATTCAGATATACCTATTGACATTTTGACGCAGCTTATTTGATTTTCATTGACAACGAGATTCCAATTATGAGGTAATATTTTTCAGAGATAATACCCTTTTCCGGCCGATTATGCTTTCTGAAGAATTTCAATTAATTTCATTGCTTTAATATCTGACTTCGTTCCGGTTCATACTAAATACTGCAGAGCATTCGAACGACACATTTAATGCTCGCCCTGTTCTAGAGTGATCTTGATTGATAATATCAGCCATTTTGACAATCCTCCGCCCTTCCCACTCCCAACTCCCGGGTGAGGGGAGGAGTGAGTGAAAAACGCGAGGATCGCTTCGTGAATATCAAACTGCACCTGGGGAACCAGTTCCGCTCTCCCAGCCTCGGCTACACCTGTTCTCTGCGCGACGCATTGCGATGTGGACGACCAGGCATGCCCACCACCGCTTTTTTTTTAAATATTGATCAAATAATTTTTACGACGGTGGACATTTCGGAATCGAAATTTGAAGTAACATTTACTCCGCAGCTCTTACTGAGGGAAAGAACAGTCATCTCTCTCCCTCTCTCTCTCATTTTGTGACCGAAATAACGAGCTGAGAATTTCTGAGATTCTCTGGTAAAACCCTAACCTAATGGCCTCACTCTCCAAAAACAGTATGAGGAGGGGGGGGGAAATACGAGGAAAGATTTATGTAACAAAGTATGTTGCAAATAATATTCGTTATAAAATAGTTCTTATCACAACAGTGATAGCTTAATCATATCAAATTGGAATCTCAGCATAAATTAAATCATTTGGGCAACAGGGACGTAATAACCCCTTGAGGGCAGCAGACACGGAAAACACGCGGAGGAACTCAAATTAAATTCGAAAAAGAAAAATAATTGTGTGTGGACGTGAAAGGAGAAAACGCGAGTAGAAAAAATTAGATTTCAATCAATTGTATTGATTTATTCTAAAAACCTTAACCAAAAATGAATAAAATTAAAAAAAAATCAAATGAGTACATGTTTATATACTTTTCCTATTAATTTCCGTAACGTGTCCATGGTGTACGAGATTCACGAGAGGTGGGTTTGATTTCAAAATATATGAATTGCAGTAAAGAGAGAATATTCGTAAAAAAATTAATTTTAAAATTATTTTATATGATTATTATTTGAAGAATTTGGCTGGTGTTCAACCATTAGCTCGATTTGAAAACCGTTGTTGGTTAGCTCTTTTAAATAAATCTCATTGGGTTGGTTACTAGAAACCTAATCATCACAATATAAAAAGTTTGTAGAATAATAATTGCAACACGGAATACTTTTGCGTTCACCTCTTATTTTGTTATAACAACCCTAAAAGTTTCATTGAAAATAATGATAAATTAATTTTAGTTTTAAACGAAAATACCATGATAGCTGTTTGAACACCAAATTACTTTCATCATAGCTTGTAGCCTTTTTCTAGGATGATCTTCTTTAACACGTTCATAACTCTGATAAAAAAACTACGGAGGATGATGCACGTTTGATTTAAAATCACTCTAGTCGCATACCTTTTAAATAATTTAAAAAATTTACAACATTCTTGTGTGTCACATAATTTGTGTTTCAGTATCCTCCGTCTGCATTAATAAACTTAATTCGACTCTTCTCTTTTATTAACGTATTTTATTTCAAAAACCCTTCTGAATCCGTTTCTGATTTGTTTTTATCTCTTACGGGATATGTTGTCGCTTCCTTTCTGGCCTCTTTCATGAAATTATGTATCCTTACCGGCGAAATAAGAAAATCACACCTTTCATGATTTCACTACTTTGGAATCAATATTCCTCTTCATCTGAGAAATTACTGGAAATAATTAGCTTTGACCTAAATAGTTGAAATTATCATTTAATATTACTTCCGGAATTTGGCATGTAATCTCGTTGTGTATGTCGTGCGTCATGTATCTCGATTGTGTCGATATATGGGTATCGTTCACTCAATAATTTTTCTAAACCAGCTTTCCCATACAGCGCTAATTAAAAACTTTACCTAAATTAATACTGAATAAGAAAAGAAGTGACAGTAAACACATGGATATTTCCTAGGAACTAATGAGGTTATCCTAAAAATTACGGAGTATTCCTTATTTTTTAACATCAGTGAGGAAAAATGTTATATTAAGCGAACATGACGTCTGTGTTTACGAACGTATTGTTAAGTTAGCTGGTTTTTTAATATGAGGTGCAGGAAATCCGTTCATTAGTCCCCTATTCGAGAGAGCACGCTGGAATTTCCGATTTCGAATTTTCAGACGGTGGAAATGTCCATTCTTTTACTTACGTCTCCGTAAAGGTCCAAACATTTTTCTACAAAAGGAAATTCTTAATGAAGATCCGAAATAATGTATTCATTTGAATAACAGCCTTTTTTAAAAACCTTCTCTGTTGATTTTCGGTATTTTAATATTTACTTTATGATTTTGATTCAGGGTTATCCTTTGAGAAAAATTACGTTATTTTAATGAGAAACTACTCAGTGCTCCACTGGGATAGGGGATAACGGCTACAAGATGACAAACTCCCAAGGACATTATGACGGGAAACAAAACAATCGGAAATGTAGATGTTTCACGGAGCTTGGCCTACTACGCCTACGATTCGTAGCAAATAATAATACGAATAGCGTATCGATCGTATTCGCTTTCCACAACATAACATCTGAATCGAAAAAATTGGTATTCTGTGTCTACACAAATATTCAGCGATCCTCCATAAAGGTGTATGGTAGGGGGTGCAAACGCCAGGCTGAAAGGGTATAGGATGAGATTTAGCAGTCACCGATTTTTAAAATAATTAAAATTAAACTTTTATAACATTTTAAAATTATAAAATTTAACTTTTTATAGAAATCTTGTAATTTGAGGATAAAAGATGTACCTACCTAATATATCAGCGTAACTCTCTGACGATTGTGTTTATCTAGTAGTTTTAAGTCGTCCCTGCTAACTTTTTCAGTCGTCAGGATTCAGAGACTAGGGCTTGTGTTCAACAGCAGACATCTAATCTGAGGATCCTACGCGGGTCTTTTCTTACTCTCCTCTTTTGATGTTTGCCTAAGAGGCATACAATGCATATCCTCGACTTTCCCTTATCCTTCTCGACCGAAATTATCTCTCCGATCGTGCATTCCGCGTGTCGTTGGGTGATTCCCTCTCTTCTGAGCCGAGGCGGGCCTGCCGCAGGGCTCTCTTGTCAGTCCTCTGTTATTCAACTTGTACGTCAACGATCTGCCTTCTACACCTCACACTTCCCTTTACATGTACGCCTATGACACTTCCATCGCCAGCACATCTCGAACACGCTCCGCGAACATCAGACGATTTACAGCACACCTTGTCAAACTGCACCGGTGGACACGGGACCTGGAAATTACGAATAAATCCTGACAAAGGCACAAAATGTTCACTTTTCCCGCAGACGAAAACGCACGACCCACGTTCCTCTTTTCTACCAGCAACATATTACACCGATATCTTCTTCGCACCGATTTCTTGGTGTCATTCTAGGCAATCAGCTCACTTTCCAGCCGAACCTCGACTTTTGCCACCACAAGGCACTGGTCACAAGGAACCGCCTCGGCTGCCTTTCCTCCATGGTTCCTTCTCTGGGTCAGGCCGTCAGGATGCGACTTTACATGTCGATCATTCTCTCACAGTTTCTGTACGCCTGTCCCGTGTTTTCCGAACGGAAAACTCTCTGGCGTCACATTGAGACCATCCAAAACAAGGCTGTTCGGGCGCTACTACAAGTGGATCGATTTACTAGAATAGCCGACGTGCAAGTGATGCATAAACTCCCGTCCGTCGCGGAGTTTATTCGCTCGCAAGTCGCGTCTTTTCAATTCCGCCCCGCACCGTCTGGAAATCCGCTGTTGCAAACCATGTGGACTATGATTCCGGAAAGAAACACACGTATACACTGCCTAAAGATATTATTCGCCTATGAGTCTTTCCTATGTCTTTTAATTTTGCTACCATCATCTTCCCCAAGTGTAATTTCCCGCTGTCCGAAATGGGCACTCCTAGCCTCCGTTTCCTTTTCGCACCGATCTATGTTCAGAGTGCGCCGGTGGGCAGTTAGTGCTGTTAATGGTGTTCATGTTTGTACTTGATCGTGAAAAGCCGTTCCCTGTCGGCTTTCCTTTCTTGTTTGGTTAAGATTTCATATTTTATTCCTAGTTTTAAGTTTCTTCTTCTCGCTAAGCTCTACTTTCACTTCAGCCATGATTCTTTTTTCAGTGCCATGCGTTTCATGTACAATGACCGATAAAGTTGAGACTCCATTCACCGGGACGATATATACTTGACCATTCGGGCAGTCATTGACCATTTCTATGTTTCAGTTGTCTATAGCAAGTTCAACTAATATATTAGGTAATCTACCGGTTAATGTAGGTTTTTGGATGGACACAACTATCAAATAAACATTTTGTAACTCCAAACAAAACCCAATTCAGCAACCTCATCTACATTAGGTCCCTCTTCATCTCTGTGTAATTCTTTCCTCCTTTCATCCCGTCCAACATCCCAATCCTGTTCCTGCCCTTTCCTCGCTTGCCCAACATTCTCCCCTCTATTACCTTCTTCAACATTCCACTACCGCTCAATACGCCTTTCGTCCATTTTTCCTGCCTCCATAGGATTTCTCTCAACAAACCCCTATCCTCACCCACCATCTCCAGTACTTCCTCATTTGTTTTCCTTTCGGTCCATTCAACTAATATATTTGACCCCAAAGCAGAGATGATCCATGGTTAAAAATGAATTATTCAAGGCACAAAAATTCAAATATTCTAGGTTTCAATTCCATTTCTTGTTTGATCGTCCTATTTCCTGGATTACGATCAACTTTCAAGCTCAAAAACTTTGGTCTATTGTTTTCCTTTTGAGTGATCTCCTGCCCAGCGTGCATAAAATATTCTTAATATTTTTTTTATTCCCACTCTATGCTGTTTTTTTTTCCACTTGTCTCTCGTTCTCACACATTAAATTGTATTGCCTCTACAATATTCACATGAAGAAATTATTCCTCAAGGACTTTATTTAATTACACAATCTGGAGGGATTTGCATGTCACTACGTCATGAAGATCACGATCATTTTGGTTGGAAAACGTGCCAATGTAATCAAATGTTTTCTCGCTACCCCTTTGTAGAACATTTAATATTTTGCATGGATATTATTTACGGATATATTTGCAACCACCTATCATCAGGTTCCCTTGCAAAAGTATTCTAGTGCTAAAAGAGTTTCAACAGTAGTTTTCCATGATTTTCATTCTGCATCGATTGGGAAATATATATTTTAAAAAGAACGAACCGATAGCTAATTTGCCGGTATTTGGTACTTCATTTAAAATCTTAGAATCTACTTCTCAAAAAATGTCATTGGAACCCTTCCAGCGAATCAAAAAACACATACGTTTATAAGATTCACAGTTTTTTTTTA